>JAVQJG010237812.1:0-16087 GCA_036024015.1 Craterocephalus amniculus | reverse complement strand
ATATGCACAATCAATGAGTCATTAATTGTAATGAAATTACAACTTTTACTACATACTATACCACGTAGAAAACCATTTTTCTTAGAAAGATTAAAATAATATCAGGTATAGTTCCTTTAAAACTGCTTTGACCATTTTATGTCATATTTTTGTTTTTGTCTAAAATATCTTGCTTTGCTGGTCTTAAAGGTCATTTTTTAAATCTCTTTATGGTTGTTTTTGTCACATTGCCACTTTTGAGTTGAATTTTCAATCAGAGCTACATTTTGGGGTTAAAAATAAAAACAGTCATTTGCAACAGTTTGAAGCTAAGATGACCGACAGGTCTCTGGGGTCTGAAGTGTGACTTTGTTGCTGTAATCAGCTGCAGGCTGGAGCCTTGTTCAGAAAATGACAGAATAGTCTGATAGCTGTGTCATTCTTCCTGTTTAATTGTAAGTTCCAGTATCACAAAGTGCAAACATGTCAGAGCTTTTGGGTAATTACTTGCTTTGTTAGGGATTTTTGACTTATTTAACACTGGGAAAAACAAACATGGCCCTGTCTTATTTTATCTCCTGATCTTCATGTGAACAATCTACCCGGTCTTTGTTCAACTTCTGTAAACCTTGAATTAAACCAGGAAAAAAATAGATGTTTTCAGGCTGTGCTACATCTTTCACCCCACAGGCTGTAACACACAAGATTTAGCTCGGTTAGCTGAATAAACCAACAAGGAGATCTTTCTTTAGAGCTGTACTGTGTCCCAGGGGATTCCAGAATATCTAAAACTCTCCCTGCTTCTTCTCCAGCCTCTGCGAGGTAAGAACACAGTGGATCTGATCATCGAGGGCTCAGTCTTGGAGCTTCAGGATGTTGCAGACCCTTTTCTTTACTGGCCGGTCCGAGTCATCCAGAACATCGGAGGGAGGTTGCAGCTGCGATATGCCGGCCTCTCCGAAGAGCACCAGGCCCACGACATCTGGCTGTTCTACCTGGATGTCAGGCTCCGGCCCCTAGGCTGGGCCCTTGAAAACAAGCTCACCTTAGAACCACCAACAGGTGAAAATCAAATCTGCTTCCTTCCTTTAATCTGCAACCAGGTGTGATGGGGAGGAGCATCAATTTCCTAAAACTATTTCTTTTTTTCTTTTTAACTTGTCCTGTCCAGCATCAAAGAAAGCAGAATGATGGTTTCTGGTTGCTTTGTGTATTGGACAGATTTTGCTTTACCAAGAAGGGCTTTATAAATATAAGGCCACCTTAATATTCTGCATTTATTTATTTGAATACTCAATTACAATTGTATTTTACATAATATTGCTGGACCTGACAAGAGAAGAAGGGAAATTAAGAAAGGAAGTGATAGGGGGTGAACCAAAATATCGAAAAAGAGAAAGAAAAGAGAGGAGAGGAAAGAAAGAAAAGAGAGAGAGAGAAAAAAAGGATACACCAACACAGCCACCTGTAGCAAGTAAACCCCTGCAGGATAACCTAGCAGGGGCCGATAAGTCGAAAACCACCTGAAACAGAACAGCTTCTAAAGTACACATACACACACGTGCATACAGAAATACCCAAAAAGAAGCTGGAAGAATCAAGACATAAGTCGCAATTAATCCTTATTAGTGCACACCGACGGAGAGCCCAGACCCAGTGTCAGCATGCAGGGTAGAGGAAATAAAAGGTGCTTTATGGTGAGTGTGGGCATGCCGATGCAACCTCGTCCCTGGAAGGATCAGATGAAGAACCATTTCAACGTGTTAGAAAAAACTGGATTCTTGTTGTGAGTCGGTTTTAGCCGAGACGTCCACAATCATGCCATGTTAGGAATAGCACCAGCTGACACATTTCAAAGTGTTAAACGCTTGTACAGCCTCGTTATCTACTACAGTATAATTAAGAAAAGTATTTAGAAAACACAATCATAAAGATAAGTTCTTAAAGTGCAGGGTGTCATTAGTTCACAGCAAAAGACCCTGGAAGAGGTAAGAACATGATAAAAAGATAAAGTAAAAATACGATTTAACAAATGAGAAGCCAAAAAGGGCAACACAGCATCAGGCCTGCAGCTATTGCAGTAATTGCTAAATACTCCATTTCTTCTTAGAGCAATATAGTCATGGCAATCAACAGCACCAGAGCAGCCATCATGGCGTGCACACGATACACCACACCATCGACAAATGAATTATAAAAACTAAGAAGAAAATCAATATTTCATGTTAAATGATCTTGTTTCTTTCCCAATCCACCATAGTAGGTTTGAACTGCAAAAAAAGAGAAATTAAAATTGGTGGATTCTTAATCTACATTGTTTTAGTCAGTATATGGTTTTTGTATCTGTGCAGGATTATTTTTGAGCAAATGCTTATGCACCTGAAAATTCATTCTTTTGGTATATTCTTGGAATGAAAGAAGAAGATGGAAAGATAACTTCTGATATCATCATGTCTTCCCTGATCAGAGCTTAAAACTCTGAGGAGTGCCAGCGACTGGCAGCAGGCTCTGGAGGCGGCTGGACTGGACGGACAGAAGAGTCCGCTGCCACTCGAGGTGTTCAAGGTCAGTTGCGTTATTTTCTAGGTCTCCCTTTGTCTCTCTTTGAATTGTGCTGAATTATAAACCTGACAAAAAAAGAAGTGCATTTAAAGTCCTCCACATTGATTGAAGGTTAAACAGAAAACAGGAAAATGAAGTCTTTTTTTCCTATAATCCCAGGAAAATTCTTCAAAAATGATTCAGAAATGATTACCCTGCAAAATGACCTGATTGTTCAGGTTTACCAGGAAAACATCACTGCAATAAACGTCCTTGATTACAAGGCTGTACAATTAATTGCTATTTGAATAATACTCATTTGAAATTTTATTCTTATTCATATAAAAAACTAAGAATAAAATTGTATTGTATAAAACTAAGAATAAAATACACTGAACAAAGTGTTATCAAACAGTGATGGAATCAACGTGACCAAAATCTTAAGCGATATTCTCTCGTGGTGGAAGTTTCTCCTGTAAACATAGAAATGTAGAGCTAGAATTGTTGTTGATCTGATAATGATGTGTTTTCATGGTGGCATGTAAAAATAGAGGGAGTAGAAAGAGAAAAAAATCAAACATGACTCTGAGAAACCAGTTTAGATTTTTTCCACATCAGAGGAATAAAATGACAAAGAAAAACAACCAGAAGAAAACTTCTACTCAGCAAAAAGTTACTCAAATTGCAGAAGTGTTTTTGATTATTCATGTCAGAGTCCTCCACAACAGGAGACAGTTAAGGGGAAATAAGTGTTAAGGGTACATTAAATTTGGCTTAATGATCCCCAGCAGCTACATGTAATCAGAAATGCCCCTCTGTCATTACATAGCCATCCAGCAGGGTTTGCATGACCTACATGGTCTTGCACACATCTGCATGAACAAAAGTAGAGCACATTTGTCTAAAACTCTTGACTTTACTGTGTCAGGACCACGTAGACCTGCCCAAGCACTCCTTCAAAGTGGGAATGAAGTTAGAGATGATTTCTCCGCAGGAGACGCTCCAGATCTGCCCCGTTTCTGTCACGAAGGTGAGTCACACTGAAACACTGCAGGAACAAAATCTTATCTAGAGTAAAATACATAAGAATCGGGCAGACTCCTCCCCAGAGCGTTCTTCAGCTGCTGATGATATTGTGGTAAAGGATTCTTGACATGATTTTTCAAGGGAGGTGGCCTTGTTACTCATTTGTTTGGATTCCAGCAAATGGAATTCACTGAAGAAGGAAATTCTTTGGCTTTTTTATCTTGTATGTTCAACCTGGTTTTTAAACCTCTGAGATATAAAAAAACCTGGATTATGAGGTAATTATTATGAAACAGACAACAGTTGTAAGCACTTTGTTAAATTTTTTGCAGCATCTTTGTATTACTTTGTTTCTACATTTATGAGTTTGACAGATTTCAGCTTTTAATGGTTTTTAGTGGGATTTTCTGTTGGCCAGTTTAAAAACAGTCCAGTTCAGCTGCTCTTATGTAGTGTTGGGTTTGTCATTGTCACAAATTTCTGTTTCTCTAAATTGACTAGTTAATCTTCTGATTTCATTGTTCTTCTAATACATTTACTGCCTCTATTACCAAAGGCAACTATGATGCTGAACATCATGTTAGCCTCCATCATGAAGGGGGATTGGTGGAAATGTAATTAATTAAAAGCTCTACTTTGGTGTCCTCGGTTTAAAAACCCAGAGCTGCTGTTGCTAAAATCTTTTTAAAAAAAAACATTATTTTAAACTTTTTTGTGGCTTTCCTTGAATACTGGCATCGTATGTGGCCTTATCCCAGTGTGAGGTATGGGACAGGCTGAAACCATCACCCATAGATAGCTCCAGTCTAGCCTGAAGCTCTTTAGGCTTCTTACATGGTGCTTTTTTTCCATGAACCTCATCAGTTGTGGCAGATTTGTCTCATTGAGTTTCTTCTTAGCAGCGAACCCTGGAAGCATGTTGGCAGTTTTACGACTGTGAAACCTCATAACTTCTTTAACAGCTGCAGCAGCAAAGATCTTTATATTTAGTGCCAGTAGGATTTCTGATACTTTCAGACAGCTCTTTTGTTTTCACCACAGCCAAAAAGAAATAGGAAACTGCTTCTTTTTATGCTGTAAAATAGTCTTCATTGGTTCTGCTAGGTCTTATACACGCAGTAAATAAAGCACGAGTGAGTAATATTTCAGAAACAGTCATTTAGAGTTTGTGTTGTTGTTGTTTTTTTAATTCACGACCTGAAAGCCATTTTATAACTTGATTCAGATAGAATATGGTGCAGAATTAGGCCAAATTGCTATTTTGGAGCTCTGACCTGAACTATCTGTGTCTTTTTGTACTGCTTCACTTTATCAGAGTTGGCCTTTGCAAAGATGTTCACATATTTTACTATGATTTCGTAGAGGTGTAGAGCTGCAGCTCTATCATTCCAGGAGAGTTTTTTTTTTTTTAAATGTATAAAATGAATGTTTAAAGAAAATAATCAATACAAACAAATCTTATAAAATCTGACCCACTCACAAAGAATGAATTAAACCTAGCATATAATGAAACAGCTGCAGGCAAACATGCTACTGATACTGCTTACTGCTTACTATCTACAGTACACATCATCACAAAGCAAAATAGAAAACAAAACAAATATTCTGTTATTATGGTTGCTTTATATTTTCTTAAAACAAGAATTGATTTAGTTCCTTTAGTCTTTTTATTAAGATGGTCCATAAACTGACTGTATACAGAAAATAACGCTAACATGTCACATTCTTTTAGATAAAAAATTGCCTGGTAATTTTCCAAATCTTCTTTTGGATATTAAATGCTTAACTTTGCCTATAAACCTATTGCATTAGCTTCAGAACACTAATTAACTAGAAGATTGTTTCTCATTCCTGGTCCTCGGTACACACTGCCATACATATTCTGGACGTAAACCTACTTTAACTTCTATGTGAATATATTTTACTTATATTATGGTGCTATTTACTTGTTAGATATATTTATTTTATTTTCCTTGTTGACTTGAGGATTTTAGTTTTTTTTCTTTGTACAGCATTTTAGTCACCAGAGGTTGTTTTTAATGTGCTTTACAAAGAAAACTAACACACCTGAATGAAATGAAGGGCTCGTTAACAGACTTGCAAAGAACTTGAGGACGTTCATTAATCTGACTCAGGTGTGTCGGAGTAGGAAAACCACTGTATTTATCCACTCCATATGTACTGTGTACCATCATTTATTTTGCACTATAAATGAATACACTAAAATTTACTTATCTTAACATATCTCACAGGTGCTCTCTTTACTAGAATCCAGCAGTATTTAGATAGACCTTGTATTTGCAGGAATAAACTCATTTCATTATTGGTTTGCAATTCTAGTGCAGAGGACTAAGGCAGGGGTCCTCGAGATCTACCATCCTGCAACTTTTAGATGCGACCTTTCTCCAGCACACTTGAATCAAATGAATGGTTTGTTAACAGGCCTCTGCAGAGCTGAATTACAAGCTGAGGGAATTCAGATATTTGATTTCATTGGTATGTCTTGAGGACTGGACTTAAGCATCTCTGGCCTAAGGAATATGCACAGGGCTAAAAGGCTTGATAAGGTGTCTCATACTGCATGTTATGATGAACCTTCAGTTCATTAATCTATATTTCAAAGTAGCACAGTTTCATAAAAACTCCATCTGGTTCATGTGTGCTCTATGTTTAGAGTAAAATAAGGAGAGTAAATATTCTGGATCATAACTATGCAGTTATAACTAAAAAGAGATTATGGGATTTTTAAGATTATCGGGGGGAAGAAAGCGGGATTTTACATAAAAGTTGGTGCATCAGATTCCTGAAAATTCCTTTTTAAAAGTCAATTTTAAAAAGTCTGGCAGTTTTATTATAAAGGGATTGTTGAATTAAAAATACAGTTAATATATGTAATATTTACCACTCATATTTTTGTATCCTATACAAGCCATTTAACTAAAGGATATTTCATTTACCCCCGAGCGGAAATTATACTCTTGTAAATAAAAATAAAATGTAAAAGTGATTAGTCTATGTTGATTAGAGCTATTGCTGTGGGCATAAATAACCACAATAATCATGCATATTAATAATTTTGATAATTACAGAATTGTTAGAAAATAGGATATAAAATATTCTATAAAACATAACTGTTACTGTGACATTGCTTGAAGGTTTGCATTAGAAAAACTTAGTGCTTCTGTTTCAGGTCTACAATGAGATCTACTTCCAAGTAACAGTGGACGACCATTCTGTCGATGCCAAACCTCAGTCCTTGCTTTGTCACACCAACTCACCTGGCATCCTGCCGGTCCAGTGGTGTATGAAGAACGGTGTGGCTCTGGAGAGGCCTCGCGGATACGAGGGTCAGGACTTCGACTGGGCCGATTACCTGAAGCAGAGCGGGACAGAAGCAGCTCCTGATTCCTGTTTTCCAGATGTAAGCTCAGATTCACTAGATTTGTCCCGTTGTTTTGACCTAGATGTGTTTTGTCGTCATGAATATGTGCTTGATGTTAGATTTCTTTAAAGGGCTGTGTCAAAAACCAAGTAGGATGTGACAGCTTAAAGCAAATTTAGTTCATTACATAAGAAAACCCAAAACATTTCATACTGTGGACAATCTTAATGTTGCATTTGTCCCACCTTTCAGAGGCATTGTAGAGATCCTTTTACTGAAAAAATAAATAAACATAGCTTTAACTGTCCTGAACATCATTTACTAATCTGAAGCGGGACTGCTTAGCACACGAGGTCAACACTTTAACACACACATTAACGAGAACAGCAAGGTAGACATAGTCATTGCCGAGGAAGCTGTGAAGATACAGATAACCACTTTGTGTCATTAAGTTGTAAGGAAAACATTGAGATTTGTGAATTGGGCCGTAAACCATGTGGCGCTAAAATGTGGGTTTGCATCCAGCTGAACAAATGCATGACCAATCATGAGATCACATTCCTTTAACTTTATCTTTGTTGAAAAGAATTAAGGGTCCAACTTCCAAATATAATCCTTTGGTCTGATCGCCTTTACACTCCAACACAAAGACAAATTTCAGGACATGTTTTTAACACTGCAGCAACATGGACAGAACCTTTAACAGTAACATAATGGACTAGAATAAAATTAAACTTCATGCTTCCTCCAGAGGTAAATTAAAGGCACTGATCATCCCTGACAGTATGTCCACCCACCTTAAACGGAGTTGGTCCCTCCTTTGTTGGCCAAACAGCCCTGACCCCCTGAGGCACAGATTCTAGAAGACCTCTAGAGGTACGATGTGATATCTGGCACCAAGGCGTCACCAGCAGTTCCTTTAAGTCGTGTAAGTTGAGAGGTTGGACATGTTAGACCAGAACATCCCACAGATGTTTCATTGGATTGAAAAGTGTCAAACTGAAAGCTAAACTCAGTGTTATGTTCCTAAAACCATCTTGAACCAGCAGCGTGGCAGGAGTTTTTATCCTGCTAAAGCAGGCAGAAAGATTGGCATGACGGGGTGGTATTTTGTTTGAAACAATCTTTGGGAAGGCAGTACGTGAAAGACTAACATCCAACTAGGGCAGTAGTGGGGAACCTTGGCTCTCATCCTGCAAGTTTTCCATGCATTCCTGCTCCAACACACCTGATTCAAATTAATAAGCCACTGTGATTGGCCGCTGGGCCCATTTTAAGCTGTGATACGGCACAGAAATAACTATAGAGACTGTAGATTCAGCTCTCAGATCCCAGCATTACGCGTGTGATTCCATCTTCATCTCCCTGGAAGAGTTGTTAAAAAATGGGATTTGACTGGATTTCAGGTGGATGATGCCACATGCTTTCTCTTCTGGCTGGAGGCAAACATCATGGAGAGATACATGACCTGTTGTGGTGAAAATAAGACAAACATCAGACTGTCTTTGTAGTAAAAACTAAAGTATAAACCTGTTGTAGAGGAAATGTTACCTTCAGGCTTCAGTCTTCATATTTCTGCTCAACTTTGTGCCATTACATTACAATCTAGAGCAGTTCATATTTTCATAGTATCTAATCTGGTAATCCTCCATCACGAAAAAAAAAATATGCATGAATACTGAACAGAAGCTGGGAATTAAAATATGTAATCGCAATATTAATCAGAAAATTCACAATTAAATGTTGTTTTCCAAATCCTTAGAACGAATTTAAGCTCTTCTCCCCACATGTACCAGTGAGCCTCTTACCATCTCACCACCGGTCCTTTTTTTGGTATGCCCTGACCACTGCAGCTCCTTAAAGTCACTCAAAACACTATGATTGCCCATTTTTCTGTTCCAACATCACCTCAAAAGGAAAAAAATGCTTATTTTCTCCCTACTTCCTGGCAAAGAGATAATTTCTTTCACTTCATTTGTCAGTGGTCATAATGTTATGGTGGGTCAGATTATGTTAAAAACATATGCATCTGGATATAAGTAGAGACATATGGATGATGTATGTCTCTGTTTCCTTATTATCCTATTTACATAATATAAATAATCCATTTTAATATACGTTTTAATGTCTGTCACATTTTGATTGAATTTAGTGGATGGAAACCAGAAATGTTGTATTGTTTTAGTTCAAACTGACCATGAATCGTCTGCTTGGTACTGTAAGCGGGAAATTATTTCTCTTCTGCAGTAGATATACAAAGCCGCTGCTGGTGAAGCCCTTTAAAGGGGAAATAAGGGCACTTGGTGCTGTAAACCGATGCCGACTTTAGGTCATCTCAGGTTCGATCATTGTCCTGAATGTAAAATAAACTGGGCTCTCTTATATCACGTTCCTCCTGCGTTTCTGTGTGTGCATGCTCAGACATGGCAGAACCAAGCCTTTGCCAAAGACATGTGGCTGGAGGCCGTGAACCCTCACCGACCGGCAGAGGTGTGTGTGGCTCGGATCACCCAGGTCAGAGGACGCCTACTGTGGCTCCAGCTGGAAGGTACAGACGTAGCTGTGTGGATTAAGTGTCAGCGTCTCCTGCTGTGCCTGACTGAATGTTACAAAAAAAACGAAAAAGGTCTGTATGTGTGACAGTTCCTTCCCCTTCTCCTTTTCTCTGCTGCCTACCCATCTCCAGGTGTGGCTAAGCCCCTGTCAGAGTGCATCGTGGATGTGGTATCCATGGAAATCTTCCCCGTTGGCTGGTGTGAGGCTAACTCTTATCCTCTGACCACTCCGCTCAAACCTGTCTGTATGTATACACAAAAACACACAGGTGTGTACAGTGTTTCAGGGAACGACAACTTAATACAGCAACTCTTTCATTTTGTCTGCAGGCCAGAAACAGAAGAAGATAGCTGTGGTCCAGCCAGAGAAACAGTAAGGCAACCACACCTATCACAGATAGAGTATATGAGAGCATCTAAGGTTTGACATATCAATACAAAATAAAATCTTAGCAGCTGACATTTACCAAGTATTAAAATTTGGGTAAATAGAATATCAGCTAAGCAACAAATGACATGTTACACCACATCAGAAACAGTGTGAAAAAAGTCCATCGTTACTGCTTTCACTTGAATTAAGAGGGTAAGAAGCAGCCAGGTACTGCTAATCTGAATATATTGTGAGGAAATTGCATGTCTCACCTCATTTACATTAGGTAGTAATATTTTTTATAAACAATTTTACTAACAAAACATAAGTTTTGTTAGATCAATAGGGGTATAAAATTTGAGCATTTAAATGTAACACCACTGATGGTCACACATTTAACAAAAGAAAAACATCACTCCTTTTTTTGACTGGGGAAGTTGATACAATTCATCAACAAATTAAGTCAAATGTAAAAATAGTTTAAAAATGAAACTGATGTTGGACCTTTTAAAAAAGACAAAAATCATTAATACTTTTATATTATCTGCGAAAAGCACTGTAAGAATAAACTTACTTAATTGTAGTCTCTTTTATTCCAGTCTTCTTCTTAAAAAAGTAATTTATTTTGCTATTTCAAATAATTTATATATAAATTCAGACATTAAGGGGTTAAGTGTTCTAAATAATTCATTAGCTGAAGCAAAAAAAATTGCTCAATACTTGCATCAACCTAAAAAACCTATTCTATTTCAGAAATCAGAATTGTCTGATGTCTGACAAAAAAAAGTGGAGGCGTGTTGGTTAACCAATCAATTAAGAATTCAAACATAGGCTAAAAGAAAGCAACAAGCATTTGATCAGGAAAATAACTTTTAGTTGCTGATGTGCAGCACTTTAAACTGCTTGTACTTTCTTCCCTTTCTCGATACTAATTAAAATCCAAGAAAAGAAGTTAACTTAAAAACTGAATCTAAAATAAAAGTCCACATGTAACCATTCAATGATAAATCACTTAACTTCAGATGTCATCTGTGTTGCTTCAGTGTGGCGAGGAATGTAGTTCCATTCCTGCCCTTTTACCTGTGAGCCCTGAAGGCTTTTCTCTCAACCCCCCTCCCTCCCCCCTCCCCCCCTCTCTCCCTCCATCCGTGTCATTCAAGGCCATTAATTGAAACGGTGGCTTTTTAGAGCAGAAATTGCTTTTCCTCGGGCACTGATTGATTTTGTTGACAAATGACATGTTGCACCATTTGTTGGCAAGAGTACAAGGGGGAATGTCGGTCAGAGAACAGGAGAGATATGAGGTCTTCAGCAGCACTTTGTCTCCCCCCTCATCTAACCACTAATTCCTTTTCATCGATACACACCCACCACCACCACTTTGTCCCCCTTCTGCTTTCTAACACACCTGAATCTAACTCGAGCTGTTGTGTCGACTGATCGACTGGCAGAGTCAGTGTTTGGTTCTCTGGTTCCCTCCATTGTTTCCAGTTTTGATTAGATCAGTTGGATAATTTCATTGATTATTCTAACCAAATGGATGGTGTTTTCCTGTAGGTTGGCTCCATCCCAGCCGGTGGAGACGACTCCTGTGAACCCCTGCCAGCCTGTCGCCATGGATCCAGGTAATCAAAAGCTGACTAATATTAATGAGCTGCTATAATGAGAGTTGAGGGAAAACCCCATTCTTCGGATACTCCTTCACTTACAAACATTGGGACTTTGTGATAAGCTGTAATTAGTTGGTGTTTTAAGTTCTACCATCTCTAAATAAGCCCTTAGATGAACCCTAAAAACAAAGCCTCAGAGCTATCTATGCTTTGCTGAGTTTAGGGCTCAGTTAATTGTCTGGGAATGTCCCTCTGAAGTTTACTGAAGCTACAAGCCAGCATGTTGTATTCAGGGCCTTTTATTGAAGCTGCTTCCTTTTAGCTCAGCAGAATATGGCATTCTGGCAAGATATTGAAGACAGCAATTTCATACCTAAAGTATTCTGACATGATGTGCAGACAGATCGTCTATGGATGTATCAAGTAAGAAATATGCCTCTAAAATCAGCCAGTAAACCTCTCAATTATATTGTAAATTAAAATTATGGAACGCATAATATTCACAGAATAAAAACATATAAATTTATAAAATCCAATTATTTTCTAATGACATATTTTTCTGAGTTCTTTTTTCTCTACTACTGAAATGAGGGAGCATGTTTATCCATTTTGAGTCAGACAAAGCAGCAAACCAGTCACAAGTGTCCATTTGTAACTGTAATTCCCCCATGTTTCAAGGATGGATGATTACACATCAGTCAGTCATACAAGGACATGATGCCACAAACCATAAAGACCACTCAGAACCCCCATTCAGTTCATTATTCACATGCAATTAGGCATATTGCTTATTGATGTTTTAATAAGAAATCTTGAAGGCAGACATATGCTGTGGCATCAAAAAAAATTTCAATTTTCAATTGAGGAATTTATATTTTTAAGGATTTACAAATTTAAATTTTGCCATAAATTCAAAATACAGTGCCCACACTAGTTAACCAAAAGTTAAGGATTCTTTTTTTCTATGTCAAAATGTATCTAAAATGTACTATAACTTTTATGTCCTTAAAGCCCCAGTGGGTAATAATTACTCCCATCTAGCAGTATGCTAATTGAATGCAAACAACTGAGCAATGCTCTCTGGCGCTTCGCCATTTAAGCGTGTTATTACCAATGCCAATGCCATGAAGTCATTAATGTGAAAACATCAAGTTGTGTCCCGTCTAGTGATGAGGTACAGCACAATATAATTATTAAAGATAAAGTAGCTGCTGGACTGCCCTGCCTGTTTCTAACAACACCAAAAAAAGACTTCAGTTAGATTGAATGAACTTCCCTGTCCAGCAGAAAGCTGCAACCGCCGCCTCAGGTTTCATGTCCCTCTTCCTAACGAATTTCAGCTCTTCTTTTCTTTTGGTTATTAATCTTTTTTCTGTTCTTGGTTATTTTCCCTCCATCTTGAGGGGCAAAGAGTATGGATGCTCCTCCGTTTCAGTGGAAACGGCAAGTTGAACGATCTG
Organism: Craterocephalus amniculus; assembly: GCA_036024015.1. NCBI lineage: Eukaryota > Metazoa > Chordata > Actinopteri > Atheriniformes > Atherinidae > Craterocephalus > Craterocephalus amniculus. Next base: position 3,164 of record JAVQJG010237812.1, on the reverse strand, counting down.
CTGTCAGCTGCTTGTTTCTCCTCCTCATCCCCCGACAACATGGGGATTCTCTGCTAAAACACGTAGGGCTAACAAATTTGTCCCATTTCAGCTACTGTATTCAACATCGGCGATAACACATGGCAGCTTTCAGTTGTGCATGCTGTCTCCTCATTCTAAGCCACAAGAACAGTTTCATTTGGATATAATTGTGATTAGACTTAGACTTAGATAAAATTTGCATTTATGAAAGGGATACTTGATTTTTGCAAATAAGTCCAAATCAAAAGCTAAATTAGATACACACTGTACATTTAATGACCTTGTCTAAACTTTTGCTCAGGTTTATTTGCAGCCTACTTAGTGCACAACATGCAGCTCTCTAAAGAAGTGATTGGATGTTTTTACAGTTAGTGTCTGAACCATGAATCAGGCTTGAAGTGTTGTGGTTGAATGTCAGCTTGTATTTAAATGGTCGTAGTCATCATCCTGTTCACATTTAGACTTTGTCAGACAAAGAAGACACCCAGCACATCACAAGTCATTTTATGTTGCAGCATACCCACTACTTTTGTTTCAACAAATACTTTGAAATCAAGGATTTTTTTTCTTTTTTCACTAGCTGTCTTGTCAAGCATCATAGTAAGCAGAATGATTGTCTGGCTGCTATTTTGTGCTGAGCAAATTTACTTTTACATGCACATGACTGAGAATGTCCCATGTTCTTTGCAGGTAGCCAAAAGATAGTTAATAAAAATAATAATTTATTTGTTTTCTAATAATGATAATGATAACAACAATAATCCATCCATCCATCCATCCATCCATTATCTACCGCTTATCCGAGGTCGGGTCGCGGGGGCATCAGCCTGAGCAGGGAAGCCCAGACTTCCCTCTCCGCGGCCACATCAGCCTAATAATAATAGAATTTTATGGAATGAGTATGATTCTACGTAAATGTCCTATACCAGATAGTAGTTGTCTATATACACTGTATGTGTCCATCTTTCAATTTTCCTTTATGCTGTATCCAAGTTATCTATACTGGGCTGGAACAAAGTCTATTCACTATTTTAACGCCATCATTTTGAGAAATATATTGTTTCATCTGCTCAGGGTGTACCCTGCCTTTCACCCTGTTACAGCAGTATAGACAATAAATCCAGCACATTATAACCTAAAGAAATTAGCATCATATTAGTTAATTAAAATAGATGTCCGTTTGCATTAGACAGTTTTACAGTTCCCTACAGATAGCAAGAGCAGGTCTACTGGAGAACTTCTATAGACATGGGTGTACTATATCTAAGAACAATGCTTGTAAACCAAGAGTGACTTCTTCTTTTAGATCAATGATGAATTGGATGTTTTAAACTTTTTAAAAGTTAAACCATGACTGTTTTGTCAGTTTTTAAATTGAGCACAACCAAAATCACACAGTGGGCACAAGAACAGAGAATAAACATAAATGCTGAGTTTTGAGTATAAACAACAATCTTGTGAACTAATTAAAGGGTGAGACTGAACGCTCACAGGCAAGTCAATCAATGGTTAAGAAGGTCTTGTCAGAAATAAGAGATTTTCCTCTCATAAATTATCTCACATTCTCGACCAAGTCTGTAAAATATGAAGAATGTAAAGATAAAGAAGTGCAGGCACCTTTACTGGGGTGGTTGCCAAAGTTTGTTGCATCAACCTTTAAATATTCCTAGTCTTCTGTCTCTGGTTTATTTTCTTGCATAACTGAAGCAGTTGTGTGAGGGATTGTGCAGCTCTGACACCATTCAGCTTAAACCTGAGCCAAAATGTTGCAGAAATGTGTCTGGTTTATTATCAAACAAGAACACAGAGCGCAGCTTCAACACAATACAGCTTGTGGCTGCATTGCAGTGTCTCATTTAGTTTCATTTCCTCCTCTTTGGGGGTTTTATCTTCCTTTTGATAAAACAATAGTACTTCAGTTGTACACATCAGGCTCCTTTTTGTATGCTTATTGAATGTTTTAGCACAGGAAACTTCTACTGTATCACTATTGCCTTCAGCATTCTCTTGCTTTGACAGTTTAATGCATCTGCACTTCCTGTTTGATGTCTGTTTTACTTTTTCTAATAGCTTGAAATGAGGAAACTCCATTTGCAAACCAAAAAAAAAAGTCAGAATATTTTTTGTAACCACACTAAAAGGTTCCCTGTAATTGTATCCATCGGACTTAAGCCTTAACTTAAGATACAACTTTAGACATAATGACACGCTGCAGCCACCCACAAGCTTTATATCTGATCTGTAGTATTCTTGAAACAGGTATTTCAGCATTTTTTTGGTTTTGGTTTTGGAATCTTAAGCACACTTTCATTTTCACTGCTAAATGGGGTTATTAAAATTGAAGTTGAAAAGCCTGTTAGATCATGTTTCATCTGAATCCATTTAATATGTAATTATTTTACCCATTTTGTTTTTCTTTCTCCTTTTAGAGAAAAGTAACTCATTTGCCTTTTCAGTTGATTACCCCCCATTTTGTTTGCGTTTGATATGTCAGGTAGGCTCCTGGTTCATAATTTATAGGCTTGTTCAAACTTCATTAATCTCAGTAAGCTGTAGAAGGAAACAGTGACTTTGTTAGGTCTATAGAGATGATGCAGTCCTTGTTGTGTCCTGTAGGCAAAGTGATGTTTTTCTTCACTGAAAAAAAATAAATAAATAAAATAGTCTATGGGTTAGTGCTTTTGTTCCAAATTTTCTTGTTCTACCCTAGTACTGTAAATATGCTGCATCCATATATTTTTAATACATATAGAAGATGGCTTTAAAGCCAAACAAAGAAAACAAATCCAAGGGCAAATACTTCACTTTTCTCAGAAGCCAAACCTCAGACTCAAATCTCTCATCCTCCTCTCACCTCAGTTATATATAATTCTTAGTTTGGGGCAAATCAATATGTAAACAACATGCATGTTCCACCATCAACAGCACGGGGGAGGTGGGAGGGGGGACTACGTATTGTTTCCACAAGACCCTTGTCTTCTTTTCCAAACTCAGTTTGAAAACCACCCACTCACTCATGCATATTCATCAGCTCACCTAATTATTATTCACCCCTGACAGTGAAGTTCCAGGTGCCGGTGGTAGCAGGGAGGGGGGCTGCAGGAAGGGCAGAGAGCAGCATCGGCCGGTCGACCCTCAGTTCA
>JAVQJG010237798.1:0-11483 GCA_036024015.1 Craterocephalus amniculus | reverse complement strand
GTTGACGTCGCTGCACCTGCTGACTCCGGTTGTGAGTTGCTGCTAATGCTAGCCGCTAAGGCACTCAAGAAGTTTGTCATTTTCGGTAACTTCGATAGAAGCTTTTTTGCTTCCCTCTTTTTTCTCCTGTTTTCAGCCCTGCTTGGGTAACTACTTTTTATCTTCCCTAACTTTTCTCAAATTTCCTCTTTTCTCATCTCTCTCTCACCTTGGCTCACCTGTCTGCGCCTGCAGAGTTTCCTATGATTTCTTCCTGGATAAGACGGACTGATCCAATGTGGTGTAGACTGAAGGGGGGGCTCCGAGACACACACATATAACAGTGCACTGGCATTCTGCAGTGGAGCTATTTTAGCGATCCGGTTTTAATTAAAATCATAATCAATGTTTAGAGGTTCCTTGAGGGCTTTATGGGGCCCTCAAGGAACTCGGGGCCCTAGGCAACCGCCTAGTTTTGCCTAATGGTAAGTCCGCCACTGACTGGGAGATGACTCCTCCATGCCACATGGAACCGTTTCCAGATGAAGGTGTGCTGTTGTGACATTATAAAAATCCTGTTTCTGTTCCACAGAAAGCAGGGTGATTTCCCTCTCCGCATGGCACAAGCCACCCACAGAGCGAGGGCGGGGGGGGCAAAAAAAAAGCATGGTTGTGGTCTCACTTTGTAAGAAAGGAAGCTGCTTCTCGGGTTGAACTGTGCAGGGAAGAGCCAGCAGTGTTCTGAGCTGAAACCAGCAACACCTCACTTTGATGGGTTCACAGTCGAGGTCGCATTAGTCGGAGACGGCCCGCAGGGTAGACATGACAATCTGTGAGATTATTTAGGAACAGATTACAGTGTTTGTGCTTTCTGTAGCATGTTCCTGCAGGGCTGTCTTCCAAATGTTTAAAGATTGTAACGATGCAGGTGCCCAAATCATTAGACATCAAGAAGCCATTTTATTTTCTAATACTTCCAGCGCAGTTCGAATAAAAGCTCTTGGCTCTTCTTTTTTTCGAGTAACGAGGATCCTGTGTTTTTGTATGCTAAGTCACAAGATATTACTTTGATGTTTTTGATTTCGCTTCAAAGCTGCACTTCCTTGTCTCCACTTGTGCATTAACATCTTTTGATCAAAACATCTCCCCATCCCAAATGCCCATATTCGGATGGGAAAGGGCTATTTGTGCTGTTTTTGGATGGAGGCAGTTATGGTGAAAGCGGATACACAGAGGAGGGTCCTTTCACTGAGAGCCATGTCAACAGACAGTGGTCCTGCACTTTTATTTGCCTTTTATTTGCAGATGTGCTTGAAAAGAGGAGCTGCTTCCTATGTGCTGATGTGTGACGTGAGATCATGAGTGGTAGCAGAGCTTCCTTCGCTGTTATTGTGTTATGTTTAGTGGCTGCGATCCCGGCTTCATCCAGCTCCAAGCTGCGCTGCTGCAACTCAGTTCAACTCTGACCTGAGAAGTGTTCGGCAGCTTTATTTATTTATTTAATATTTCTCAGCCCTCTTACCTCGCTTTTTCTCTCCGTCCATCACTTCCCATTTCCTGTGTGGAAGCAGGCGCTCCGTGTTTGTTTTGGCCATGAACAGAGTGAGCTGCTCCAGGTGGGATGGAGCCAGACTAGCCTCATAAGCTCACTTCTAACCGACTGACTCCTCCTTTTCTGCCTCCTCCTCCTCTTTCTTTCCCTCTCTTCATCCCTTTTACTGTACCTTTTCTCCACCTGTTTATCCTCTTAAGGCTGTGCGTCTGTCCTGTCACGGGCCTGCAGCAGTGGATTTATGGCTGCCTGAAAGCTGCAAAATCCGTTGAGATGGCCAAATTTTTTATGAGTCATTATACACGTCCTGTAAATTTGTTTATGTCATTTGTCTTTACACTTAGTGTTTGGGACCTTAACATTTAGGGGTTAGTCTATGTTGTTGAAGGAATTATACGTAGATATTCAGTATTTTCTTTTTGCTGTTGGTCGCTTTAGCTCTGATGTTTGTGTTATAGCAGAGTTAGTGGGATATGTCAGCTGTAGTAAATGGACCAACATGGAAGCCAGGTGAGAGTAATTGTGGTGTTTTTTAAACTTACCTTCGCAGTATGATGGCTTTCAGCGTGTATGCTAGCACGCTGCAACTAGTTCTGGCTCCTGGACCACCTGTTTGCACGGTGCGCAGCTTTTATTGCTGGTTCTCAGTGAATTTATGGACTGCTGATGTTAACTGTTCTATTTTTACTGTGTCCAGGTTTCCTGTAATTTATAACCACTAATGTGACACAGAAAACTTACACCCAAGAGGAATAGGAAGGAAAATCTGGGCTCATTTCAAATGGGGTTACATGAAAGTGTGGATTTGTGGAGCAAAACTTGGCTACCCTTGATGAACATGTAATTTTTTTAAGTCTAATTAGCTATTAAAAGAATAGGTGATGTACTTCCACAAATTGTGTGACCCTAAAGTGTTTTATTGAACACTCATAGCGCATAGTCCATGTTGTTTTATACTCGACCCTGAGTTTTCCCTTTTATAAATCTGATCAGTCAGCCCTTCCCGACTCATTCAGTCCGTCTTTGTTCCACAGAGTCTCGGCTGCGATGAGTATCTTGGTTCAGGGAAGGTGATGGACAAGTGTGGCGTTTGTGGAGGCGACAACACGACCTGCAGGCTCGTCTCAGGAGTGTTCAAACACAGTTTAACCAAGATCGGCTACCACAAGATAGTGGAGATCCCCGAGGGAGCCACCAAGATCAACGTGACAGAGATGGTGAAGAGCAGAAACTACCTCGGTGGGTTTAAAAAAAAAAAAAAAGACATTATTGGACTGTAATGCTAAGAAAACCTAATTTAGTAGAGCCTTGGTACTTTGTGTGGTTTCTTGCTGAATACTGTTTCACTTACTGTTTTATATCACTAACATCCTGTTTTATCTTGGTGTCAGTCTGTCTCTATTCTACACCTCACCTGCAGCTGGCTGTCACATATTCTTCCTGTTTTTACTGTACCTAGGCTCAGTGACCGGATTGTCTGCTTGTTCACTCAGTCACAGTTTTCATGGGTTTGAAAGCTCTTGAGTTTGCTGACACGTTTCACACTTCTTGACCAGAAAAGCACTATATTTTCCAAAAGACCCAAAGTGCCAGTCCAGAAAATGACACAGACTGAAATCCAGAGTTTATTAATATCATGAGTAGATTCACAAACATCCAAAGGAGGTTTTCCACCAGGAATGAAGCCGGCAGCAGTCTTGAGCAGGCAGCACCGCAAATACCAACAGGATCAACCGTCTGGCACTGAACGACTGTGACACCCGTCTTTAAATACCTAAGCGGGCTAAAGATGGTGATGGGGTGCAGGTGTGCTGACATGCCCAACCACTGCCACTCTGACTCCACCTGGAGGAGAAGAAAGAAAATATAAGTAAATCACAGTAACATAAACAAAAACCCTGACACATGTAAGTACAGTCCCAGTACCATTTACCATTACACTACATGAGTGCATGTAGTTCTATCTCTGATGAGGAGCACCCTGAGCGTGCAAAGCTGATACTACGCGGTGACTTTGTAAATCTGCGGAGTGTTGAATGATCTGAGACTCATCGCCTGTGGGCCTCGTCAGCTCTGCTCTGTCTGTGTGTCCTTCAGCTGGACGTGTCCCAGCACAGAGAGCGATAGATGAGCAAGAACCAGATATAACTGGCTTGTTATCGGTCAGGTCTGTTGCATTAGGTGCACGCCTCAGTTCAACACTCACACACACAGACAGAATGTCGCGATCTATAACGGGAGCAGTGAGGGGCATGCTCTTCTCAGAAATAATGAATTAATTACACATGGTTGCTTATAAAGCCGTCTTTTTGTTACAAGGCTAGTCTCGGGGCTCAGGCTGGACAACCTGTCATCTGAGCCCAGCGCGGCATTGTTTAAGATAAGTTCTGCTTGACAGAGGAGATCCTGTCCTGCTTTTGTTTTCAATCAAAGAACCAACTGAACAGCGTAAACGTCTCACGCACACACTTGGACACTTTTCCTTGTTCCATGAAGTCATTTTGAAAGTCTTTTGGAAATTTTTCAATGTGAATGACGATATTTCTGCAGATGGATTGCAGACTGTAGGTTTGGATGTTTCTCTGCTGGTGGAGTCGAGCTCACCCTCACCAAACTATTTCAGTGCAATAGCCCCTCTCCACTCCCAATTTTTAAGTCGCTTTGGATAAACTCTGCTGAGTCAGTGTAATTTAACACACTCACAATGAAGTTGTGTATCTAGTCTGTAGTTGCTGCAGCTTCACACCCAGTGGAGTGATGAACAGCTGATCCCGCCCACAGCAAGAAACTACTGGAAACGAAGTGCTGGAAAGACGGCGTCATACTTTGTGGTAGCAAAAATGGAAAGAACCGTTTGTCTGAATAAATCTGAATCACCGTGCGTAAGTTGTCAGTGACATGGCAGAACTACGAAAGTGGTGTTTTAATATCTGTTAGTTTTCCTTTGGACAGGGGGTTGTACTCTGTGGTTTTATGTGAGAACACTTTGGTAACGCTCCAGTTGCCGTCTACAGCCCCGTCTACAGACGTTTGGAGCGTTCCTGCAACTCCGAAGCCTGACAGTGTTAGAGAATGTGTCTCCTCTAACAGCTAATTTTCATGTCTCTGTGCAAATAGAGCTTTTTATTTTCCACCTGGGTTCACAGTTTCATTAGCTGCAGCCTTCCTCAAAGTTCTGCTTAAATTCCAGCCCAAAATATACATAGGAAAGTTGGAATCTCTGCATGCACCGCAGGCAGGATGTTAGAAGAGAGCTCATGAGAAGGCACCAAAAGAGATTATTAAAGGTGTCATAACCTGATATTCTACATACACAATCCCCGCTGAATATAAGAAGCGTTTTTCATTTGTTCTGCTGAGAAGTGGCAAGCATAAAGCCGGGTTGGGCAGGGAGATGCTTTTAGTGAGAACTGATTGCATTAAGACGATTCAAAAGCAAATCAGACAGGTGTGTCCAGTCTGCAGTCGGGCTTTACTATGCAGCCTTTCAATGGAGCCTTTAAAAACATTTCACATAAATAATAAGGCTGTTTTTGCAAGGCTGAAACAGTGGGACACAGTAGTTGGTTATTTTTCGAAGTGGCTGTTGGAATGTCTGACATTGAGCACCATGTCCCAACTCAGCAGTAGATTCAAAGAGCGGGAGGGGGACGGCCCTGACATCCCCCAACTTCCAGCTCCTCCAGAGGAAGGTGCATAAACATGCTTTCATTAGGGGATCTTACCCTCAAACCTCACCATTCTTTTTAATTAAAAACAGCAGGAACCCTTCAGATGAATAGTTACCGTTAACATCTCAGCGACACAGATGCCGTGTTGTTCTTCAGCTCATTTAAACATTTACATTCTTTCTGCAACATTTCTTCACAGTCGTCATATTTGCACAAACAACAAATCATGCACTCATAAAAGCCCCTTTAGATTTTTCAGAGGAAGAAACTGCGGAACATCCCTGTGGATAGAACAAACATAATATCTCAGAAAATGCAGATCGAGAGGTTGCAAAATTCTACATTTAAATCCCCGCACAGTATTTCCACTTTTTGACTTTTTCTCCTCAGTAGGCCTGTTTTACGTTGTGCATGTCTAATAGTGCTTTTAGTTGTCCAAACACTCTTTTACAAGCTTGTCTAATGTTACACTCTTAATGCTTTTCTAATGGCCTCTTTGGAATGGAAGATTTGGAGACAGAATTTACATGAAAGATTTGCCGGCGAAACAGATTCTCACCTCAGTAAAACACATTCCTTTGAAAGTGTGTGTGACAGCACTTACTCTGTTGGCGATAACTCATTTTGGTGACAGAGACCAACCCCCCCTTCCACAGCAGATGTCTTTATGTTAACAGGGTCTTACATTGAACAGTAATTATCTGCAAGATTTCCCTCTTTGCTTGAGCTCAGGATTCGCTGTTGCTGATTGTGCGGTTTTTCCCTCTCTCTTTTCCATCTTTTCCAGCTCTGCGAAGCCGTTCGGGGAGATCCATTATTAATGGAAACTGGGCCATTGACCGACCAGGGAAGTATGAGGGTGGGGGGACAATCTTCACCTACCGCAGACCCAATGAGATCAGTAGCACAGCTGGGGAATCCTTCCTTGCTGAAGGGCCCACCAATGAAATCCTGGATGTTTATGTGAGTTTTAAAGAAATCTGATGTAACATCAGAATTATTGTCACTAAGTCTTTTCACTTAATTATATCAAAAAATGACCTTGTCAGAAATAACATTTTGGATGGGATAATATTTAAATAAAGAGATTAAACAGATTATTATTTCAGGGTTGTTTGCAAAGTCTCCATCTTTTTCCTCAGGTGATCTTCCAGCAGCCAAACCCGGGTGTTCACTACGAGTATATTCTCCCTTCTGAGCAAACAGTCGGCCCTCAGGAACCAAACCACTCACCAGAAGGTAAACCAGACCCACTTTCTAGAGAAAATTACTGTAAGGCCACACTCAACACCTGCTGAAACACATGATGGATGTTTGAGAGAGAATCCATAGTCTGAGAGATCAGATATACACACAGAGAAAAAGGCTCCCACTGTCACTCACCTTACTGCTTAAATCACAAGTTTACCACAGAGTGGTCTCCTGTAGACGGTGGACCCTCGTCTGATAGCAGCTGGGATAGCCTCCAGCCTTTCCACTTTCTGCATGGGATTTAGCTTTTATGGAAAATGGATAGAAAGATGTTTCACTGCTGGTCGTACATTTATTGACAAAGGGGTGACCTAAAACTCCAACCTCTGACTGGGGGCAAAGACTTAAAAAAACACAGATGTTGGATTTCTCATTCAGGATATCGACACTAGTTACCAGTTGGGTCAGTTACTGATGCTAGTTTAATTATTAGTTCATTTCTTAAGTTAACTATCCAAATGTTAAGGGTAAATATGTTGCTAACAGCAAAGCTAATAAAGAGAGATTTCAGCTTCCCGTTACTTGTGTATGGTGAATGAATCATGAATTGAAGTTTAAGTTTGGTGGAGATAAACATGGTGGCTGGATAAATCTTCTCTGAAGACAAAGTCTGACAATCCCCTGAAAAATGTGAATGACTCTCTTACATTTACAGCATTTTGTATTTACACTGACAAATTTATATAAATACATATACATAAATATTTATTTCAAACATATATTTATAAATAGGAAAAAAGGGCAGTGCCTCTGGCAGTTCACAGTAGCACTTTGACTATTACTTAATTATTATAATTATGTTGTCAATTGCTTTCGACAAAAGTGTCTGCTAAATGACAATAGAATAGAATAGAGCAGAACAGAATAGAATAGAATAAATAGAATAGAATAGAATAGAACAGAATAGAACAGAATAGAATAGAATAGAACACAACGGAATAGAACTTATCAGATCTGAACTTTACCCGTGTGTGATTCCAATCTTTTGTTATATTTCTGTTTAAACTTTGTGCATCTGTGTTTGGAAAAGTTGGGAATAGACTCAATGGAGATGAGCAGCACAGCAACGCTCAACAGGAAAACTTTCACCCAGTAGTTGGCGGGAGGTATCCACCTCATCTCCCTGACAACCAGGTACCTCCTGCACAACCACCCAGACGTGAGAAAGAGTACAACTGGAAACTGACTGGTCTGACTGAATGCAGCGCTTCTTGTGGAAAAGGTTTGACGCTGTTTTGTTTGTGTGGAATTCGTAAATAAAAAATGCAGAGAGGAAAGTCATATTATCATCACGGCATTAAAGACAAACATGCATGATTTTGATCCATTTGTAGAATATTTGGACTTCATCTACTGTTTAACTGGACAATTAACTTTAATCAAAACCAAGATCAAATATTTGCTTTTCAGGTTTTAGATATTCAGTGTTTCACTGCGTCCACCGGCTGAGCCACGACCAGGCGTCGGACAGCCTGTGTGACAGCGGCAGCCGACCAGCTCCGCAGGAGGAAGCCTGCAACCTGCAGCCCTGCGCGGCATTGTGAGGGGGCACTTTTCAGGCTTTTTTCAAATGAATGATTTTACTGCCTAGATTAAGAGATTCCTATTCAAGGCCTGACTTCATTGTGTTCAGGCTGCTATTTAACCATCATTTCTTTATTATAAGCTGAGAGAGAAGTATATCTGTAACCAAGCACCTAAACTGTCACAGAGGGGTGATGAAGATCATTATTTATCTTTCGTAATCCCTTCTGTCAAATCTGCCGTCCTCACAAACTTGAACAGCTCCAGCTTTGCCGTTTTCATGCTCTGTGAGGTTAAACAAACAATACAGATACTTATTTTAGGAGTAGTGTATCTGCAGTTCACACGAGGCAGGCCTTTGTTTTGTGTTTGCATTTCTTGCATTTTCACTTTCCGTCATTACTTGTTTTGTGTGTAAAACACAAAGATTTGCCCGTGCACGCCCTCAACATGTCCCTGACACACACAAACATGTCCAAGCAAAACACAACTTGCAACATTTCTAACATGAAGTTTTTACACGAGCAGCTGGGATATTGGAGAGTGGTCAGAGTGCAGCAAGACCTGTGGCCTGGGCATGCAGCACCGGCAGGTCCTGTGTCGGCATGTTTATGCCAACCGCACACTCAACGTCCACACGAGCCGGTGCCGACACCTAGAGCCGCCGGAAACAACCAGTACCTGCCAGCTGAAGATCTGCAGTGAGTGGCAGATCCGCTCCGATTGGACCGCTGTGAGTGGCAGCAGTCAGCCACAGTGGCTGAATCACCATCATCTTTATGTTGTTTTCACTTATTCAGCTTTTTTTTAAATCATGACTCAGCACAGAAAATGCACCTCATCAACATCAGAGACAAAACTTCTGTTTTTTAGTTGGATACGACCCTGATAACAATATTAACACCCCTGCAAATATTATTTGTTTTTGTCACAACTGAACCTAGAAAACATATCAAATGTTTAAAGTGAGATATTTTACAATTTCATGAAAAATATGAGCTCATCTTCAATTCAATGACAGCAATATCTCTAAATAAAAATACACTAATGTACATCGCACTATCATTAAAAAAAACCCAGAACATTTAGAACATTGTTCTAAAATTTCTCCACAATTTGTTTTTTTTACAGATTGCTTAATCTCTGCTCACTTTTCCTTTGAGAGACTCTTCATCTGCAAAGTGCTCTTTTAATTCCCAATCATCCTGACATGCTGTCAGTTAATGTCCTTTACTAAAGCATGTTGTTAAAACACTTTCCTCCAGCTTTTGCTATCCCCATTCCAACTTTTTTAAAACATGTTGCATGTTTCATGCAGAAATCAAGATGATTTTTCACAAAATAGCAAAATGTCTTCCTTTGAATAATCAATATGTTTTATAGCTGATTTTAAATAACGTGGTTAATATAATGTACAAATTATTTTTTCTGTCTTATTTACCTTATTTTGAGAGCTCCAACTTACTGTATCAGGAATCAGGATAGCATTTGCATTTGTGTAGTTTTCACATATGGTGGACAGGATCTGCTCTTGAAAGGTCTTTCTGAAAGTGCTGACCAGTGCAGAGTTAACCCAGTAGGCTGTGTCTCCATAGTGCACTGTACCATGTGGGCTGGGTCAGAGGTCAAGAGAGGTGCGCTGTGTGAGCAACGTGGGCGACTTTGTTCCTGATGAGGAGTGCAACATGAACCTGCGGCCCATCGATGTGGAGAACTGCGACATGGGAACCTGTGCCAAGAGCTGGTTCTACACCGAATGGGGCAACAGGGTAGGACACAGTAACTTTCATTCATTGCCAACAACAGTGCTGCTTATTGTTCACTGCTTTCATGATCAAGTATCTATTCATTATTACGAATGAAACCGAGTATTACTGGAGGTAGAATAAAGGTTTTACAGATAGATGTTAAATAGAACACCAATAGAACTGGAAATGAACTTGTGAATTGGCCATAAAGAGACTGAATTATAATATAGCAGATAATACACACAGGAACTGAACCAGAGTTGTTGCCACAAGTTTTCCTGCTATCGGATAACAATGCATGACTGTAGGAGCCAGCAGAACTCATCAAACTTCTGCAGGAAGCTCAAAAAAGACCAAATTTGTTATTAGCATTTAGCTGATTGTTTGCTTTACATGAATTCACAGATTTACAGATCAGTAAGAGGGAAGTGATTAATTAAAATTTGTCAGATCTACTTAAGATTTAAGACCTTAAAAAAAACACACAGCTTAAAACACTATTTCTTATATTTTCCCAGTTCAGCCAAACAGGTGTAGCTGTTAAAAAAAATTATTCACCATTATTCACCATTCACCAAGATTATTCACTATTTAGCTAAAAAAAAGTCTGAAGAAGATTGGAATTATGCACTTTGGTTTTTATTTAAACCAGATTTGATGCAATTCATTGATTTCCTTTGCAAGCCAGTTATTTTTTCATTAGTCGACTCATGTTAACACAATTTTTATTCATTTGACTAGCGTGGCTTATATAATTGATTTATTTTAATAGGGTTTATTGGACTACAGTGAATCGGGCTGTGACTGTGAAGGTGACTTGAGATGACTTTAATGTGAATTGATGTTATCCAAAAAAAATTTACTTAGCTATTGTTTTTTAAAGCTTTTATTTGAAGAATTAGGAGGATTTGGTTTCCGATTATCAAACTGCCGGTTTATTCTCCCCAGTGCTCCGCTGAGTGTGGGATGGGTATACGGTCCCGCGGAGTCCTCTGCCTGACCAACCACATCAGCAGCCTCCCTCTGGAAGGATGTGGCAGTGAACGTCCCGCAGACTCTCAGGTCTGCAACAACGGCCCATGTGAGAATCGCATCGAGTGGTTCACTGGCCCGTGGAGCCAGGTATGAGGACAGCAGGAGACCTGGGATGTGGCAGTGACTACAGTGTCTCCATTTAGCCTTTTCTAACTGCACCCAAATGCGCATGCAATTGATTTATGTGATGCAGTGCTCTGCAGAGTGCGGCACAGGGAGCCAGCAGAGGTCAGTGGTGTGCTTAATGAAGTCAGATGAAGGATTCGCGGTCATGCCGCCGTATGAGTGCTCGTCCCTGAACCGGCCGCTCGGTCAGCAGAGCTGCAGCATCAAAGCCTGCGGAGCCAAGTGGTATCACACCGACTGGAGCGCTGTAAGATGTGAAACTCTCTCTGCTATGTTTGTTCACATGTTGAGAATATTTGTGTTATAACTGAACCTAATGTGAAATAAAACTCTCTCAAGAGTGAAATACAATCTCTGGAGGTTTTGGAAAAATAATCTTTCTGGATTCAGTTTGGGGCTGCACGGTGGTGTAGTGGTTAGCACTGCGGCCTCACAGTGAGGAGGCCCCCGGTTCGAGGCCCAAGTCAGTAGGAGCCAGATTCCGGCTGAGGAGGGGTTTGACACTGTGGCCTTCCTGTGTGGAGTTTGCATGTTCTCCCCGTGTATGCGTGGGTTCTCACCGGGTACTCCAGCTTCCTCCCACTGTCCAAAGACATG
>JAVQJG010237781.1:0-13945 GCA_036024015.1 Craterocephalus amniculus | reverse complement strand
ATTAACTTGTAGTATAAGTACTCAGAGTCTATGGCTGAATGCCCTTCTGATATAATGCTGCTTCAGCAGGTCTCCTCATATTTGCCCACCAGCCTTACATCTCTCTGTATGCTTTGGCTGTCCAAACCCTGCCCTCTGGTGTGGCTTTGGACTCCGTGCCAATCACTGCAAGCAGTTCCAACTTGGGGTCTGGGAAAGCCAAACATTCCAGTTCAGTTTCAAGGTAGTCCAGAAATCCAGGTATGAGGCAAAGACCCTTTTGAGATGTATTTTTGTCAGCATGGTCTATCCAAGCCCAGTGTGTCTATATAGAGTAAATATCCTGTATGTTCATAGGATCTTGGACTTTCAAAGGAAACTGACTTCCAGGGGCAGGAGAAGGATGATTGCCTTCTTTTTAACAAAGTAATTAATGTTTACCGAAGAATGCAAACAACAGCGATTGGAAACCACATCCCTCTTACAAAGCAGTGTAAATCAGAACAGCTATATTCTCTTCAGGAGATTTGAACTGGATAATCTTGATGTCCATATTACATTGGCAGTGCTAGAGCGGGTAAATGTATGTTTGAAAAGGGTGGTAATAGCATAATTTTCTCAGCAGCATGCTTTATTCAGCTGCTGTAGCACTACATATCGTGAATGGCATGTGAGTTAGTTGGGCAGTTCAGAGGCAGAGTTTCTTTAATGTTTTGACTTGTGCAGTGAAGGGCACTGAGGTGTTGCTGAAAGGATTGTAACTAACAATTCAAGAAACCTGGGCCCTGGTTTTAATACAGCAAATTACTCCGGAGGCATGTGTTAACTGAGGACAATTAGGGGAATTAGGATTAGGAACTGACATCCAGTCTGGAGTGTGTTAAGGTTTAGCTGGGCAGAATGAGGAGTATGTACATTTGGCATTAATTACACATGGCCACTAGAGATTACAGCTCATTATATAATGAATGACACACACACATTTTATTCATTGCAGAAGGCAAAGCCACAGCTAGTTGACTAAATGAAATATTGTTATATGTCTCAAAAGTAGATTATTTCATTACCATTATCATGTCAGTATTGTTTGTTTTTTCTTTTGGTTTGGAAGAGATAACTTGTAAATATGTTTCATTGAAATTTCAGCTTTTTAAATTTCAAATGACATTAGTAAACCTCAACTGTAGATGTGAACAGATTGATACATTAATAGATACACATTAATAACCATATAACTGCTCTTTCTTAGAATAATAAGCATGGATGATGAGACTTTTTTTTTTTACATATTTGTGTAGCTGCATGAATCCATGACTGAATTTGTAGGGACATCTACAGTATAGTGAAATGATTGTGTACGCTCCCAAATGACATATTGCTTATTTTCCAGCATGATAACAAACCCAAGCCAAATATGTGCAGGAATGTCTCAGAAGCAGCGAAGCTGACATTTTGTTGTAGTCAAGTCAGAAACTATTCGAACTCCATCCAAATGAATATTTGAGGCAGCACTTAAAAATTGTGTTGAGTCTCGGTCCCCAAGCAGTTTGACAGAGCTTGAGTGGTTTTGCAAACAATACTGGGGAAAATTTGCGGTCCAGATGTTCTTACTCATTCTCTTGCCAAACGTGCCTACAAAATTTTGATTTGAAGACGGTGAGAACTTCGTCTGTTTCTTTTTTAAAATATGCCTTTTTAAATTGTTTTTTGTTATTTCTGTAGCATTCAGTGTCCAATGTTTTGATTTCATAAAACAAAAAGAACCACGAGAAACAAGGAATAAATACATTTGACAGCTTTGTCTTTTCTACAAACTGAATTTCAGTGGCTTGTTATTCATATTTACTTCATTAGAAGACAAGACAATCCAGTCTTGATAGATGGATGCCATCAGATGTTTCCTTATTTTCCCCGTTAGCTGGATGTTATTAAATTACTGCTGAAAATGAGCAAAACAAGTTATATGTTTGCTATTGCAGAGACAAGCGGTGATATGACTTCTAATGACTGCGGAAAGAGGATCGGTATATTTGGGACACAGTCAGCCTGTCCTGACTGCTGTGGCTGTGGTGGCTTTAACAGCCAAAGTCTTTCTGAGTATCACTTACTCCATGCAGCTACTCTCAAAGGACGGAGAGGCCAGACTGGATTCCACCATGAGTCCCTGGATATTTCTTTCATATCATAGATAACCAACAAACACAAAGGTGAGAAAGAGCCAGGCAGTTTGGAGAATAGGGTCACAGACGTAAGGAGAGAGGGCAAACGACACTAATGGCGAAATTAAAGACTGGAAATAGATTTTCACTATGCATGCTTTTAATAAGCATCTCTTTTCCTCCGATGCATATGATGCATACAGTGTCCTGTACATCCAAGCTGAATTCAGGGATTTTATTTTACTTCGTAGGGTCCCTTCAAACTTAGGGGTAATGAAACGAGTTGCACACTGTTTATGCTATAAACTGTCATATTATTAGAATAAGAGAGAGAGAGAAAGTAGTCAATGCATCTGAACTAATACATTAGAATTCGAACTTGAAGTTAATATTATTCATTCTTCATTATTCTGTCTTTCATCAGCTTCCCATAAGGGGAAATGCATATTCATATGCACTGGAGGGTGACACAACTTGTGACCTTGAATAAAAGTCTTAAATAAAGGTCACACTGTGCTATTTTTGTCATATACATTTGTGATGGGTTGCTTTCTTTTTTTCTTAGTTCAGTCCTTATCTGAACTGCTGTTTTCATAGTGATGCAATAAAAATAATCTGTTTCTGCTGTATCAGATTATCAGTCATGACACACTTGACAATTAATTTGAACATACAATCAATGTGCCTTGAATTAAGTCTAATTATGAACTGTATACATTGAGTTATTTCTTTGTTATTTTTGTTATTTTTTGTCTTTTGTACATTGTCCACATTTAATTCGAGGCTCTGTACCCCTTTTGTAGGGATGGTGCATGGAGCTGGTAAACAGATTGATAGGCTGAAGAGTTTGCAGCAACAGTGAAATGATAAAACAGAATGAACTGCTACAGAGATGGAGATAATGAGCTGGAAGCTGCAGGACAGCCAGTTATGACTTTATTCATCTGGCTCTGGGATGGGAACAAATGGAGCCTCACTGAGTAATTAAGAGACACCCAGGCCTCACAAGGATATGCCCGGCAAATGGGGGAGGAGAGTAGAGAGGGGAAGAGAGATTCAGAAATGCAACCCTATTGTGTTTCATGGAGGGATTTGGACATTGAGGCACTGGTCTTGTGGTCTGTCCTAATGCCATGCTTTAAGCTCTGGTTACAACACCTGCCTCCTGCCACCCCCGTCAAGCCCTTCCCCCTGTAAAATGAGTTATCAACACTCTTGTGCATAATCGAAATGACTTTGTAAATAAACATGAGAAAATGATCATTTTAGTTGTCCATGTCAGCAATAAATAGTGTCAGAGGCAAGGCAAGCATTTCTACAGTGAAACAAAGCAGATGCTACTTTAGTGCACAACTTAGTTGAAACTGATATTACTGCTTGTCGGATCTCCTTGTTTATTAATTTTTTCTTTTTTGTTTGGAATGAACAGCATCATTACAGGTACTCAGTCAAGTAGCAGCAGTGGTTAAATTACAGTGCCTGGATGTTTATGGGTGTGACTGCATGTAAAGGTTTGCTTTGGAAAAAACACAGTGACTGTATGGATTTTGAATGTCTTTTATGTCCAACAAAGCCTCCATTCATGTGCAAACACATGCACCTAGCATGTGCAACTGCATCACATTGAGGCAAAGGTGTATATTTAGAAGAAACAATATTTATAGCAGAAAGCGTGGATGAATTCTTGGTCTACTTTCTCAGCCTGCCATGGTACCCCTTTCTGTCTCTTACTGGAGTTATGGCTTTGTGCCTACTCATGGTACTAAGCATACACGCACACATAATTTGACAATGTAGAATCATACTTTCCAGTTTTATGTAAAGTTTGGGTTATATGTATATATGTATTTTTTTATTTTAACAAAAAACTCAAGTTAGAAAACACCCATATACATAATGAAGAAAGAAATGAATCTTTTTTCACTTGAAGATGCCTAAACTCTGGCATAATTCCCCACAGGGTGTCTGCAAGTTTGCTTCTAATGCAAAGCTCAGATCTCCTGGACTTCTGGTTATGTTAATGACATGAAACAAGGAGAGAATTATTCTTTGTCCATTTCTGCTTGCCTTTTCTAGATGTCGATCTGCTGATTTGTAAGCACTCGGGTCCATCCTGCTGCAACCGCAAGATGGAGGAGAGCTACCAGAATGCCGCAAAACGAGAAACCCTGCACAACATTGATGCCTACAGCTCTGAGCTTGAACACCTAATCTCCCGCCATTTAAATGCCTTCCAGAGTAAGTTCTTGCACTACGGGGTCGAGGAAAGGTTGGATGGCACTTTACAGAGACACAGAGCTGACAGGGTGTGATTCAGTGGATCATCATATCAAGTTTTCTGTGACAACTGGTGACAGTTATAGAATATAGAGTATTGTTTCGATTTTAATGCTCACAGTTGTCATTATTAACAAGACAAAAATGTGAAAATCTTTCCTATTCACTATCTAGATGGGATAGTGGGCAAAAAAAGAAAGTAACAAATTGGTCAGTGAGCATAGAGATCTGATTTTTAGACATACAGTAAATGGCATGGGTAGTGCTACCGTTGTTTCTAACTTCTGGATGTCATGTAGACAGGATTTTAGTGTCGCACACACAGAACAGTCCCTATGCCCAAATTAGTTCTATGTTTAAATGTTGATAAACCTTAACAGTTGATTCACAAGCACGTAACATAAGGGCCAAAGTATTTGAAAAGCGTTTTGGGTATTTCTCCTTTTCATCTTTATTAAGACCATTCCAATCTTACCTCATGTCTGAGCCTGTCTGGACGCTGATGATCAAGTGTTTCACATATTCAGAAGAGGCTAAATGGAAAATCACAATGGAATAATAATAGAAACTGGAGTGTGATGGTGCTGAAAACAATTATGTCAGCAGTCATCTCTTTTCAAGGCCTCCTAAGGACAGTCTCTGTGCTGTCTGAGTGCCTTGAGAGGAATGTGAAGTAGCAAAGGGCTTATATACGCAATGAAGTAATGAGATTTTGGCTTTACTGGTATTTAAACATTGGAGGGAGTCTTTGGATTTTTGTTGGTGCATCTTTATTTTGGAAGGTTTATGAAGGTCTTACTCTGCTTTGTCACATTTGGGAGTTTCATGAGTTTGATTCCATAAGCAAGGATGACTTATGCATTTTTATCAAGACTTCTGGAATTGTTATTAAGCAATTTTTTATTTTGTTTGCTGGAAAAAACAGCATTATTAAAAATAGTATTATTAATCTTGGGTAATTTTCCAAATATTGTGGTCCCCCTTTTACCCTCCCACTACCCAAGGCTGCAGGCAAGGCCAGTCTTTGTTTTTTTGTTGTTTTTTCAATACTATTTGCTTTCATGTATTTTTTGTATCTTCCCAGCCGTGGACATTGCGACTGAATGTCTGATTTGGCTTTTATGCAAGAGATAGAGGAGAAAGACAGAAAGTGTTTGTAAATGTATGATATATAGAGTTTATTACCCACAACTGATGGCATGAACCAGTTCTTTCCTTTGTTTACAGTTAGTGACCACCACAACTCTTTGCTACTCACATGACTAAGTATGTACAATTGATCAAATCCTAAACCTGATGGTGTTTTTGACTTCCCATGATCACATGAATATGATCATGCACTATTTAAGATAAATGCTCTGCCAACAGGAATGTAAATCGGATGCAAATCAAGTATATCCAACAACAACATCATAAAAAATCCATCTGTTTACAGTATGTTATTTTATTTTCTCTTGCGATTTAAATGAGACATACAAGCCACTCAATTACCTTTAGATTTTAGAAACATATAAAAATGTATTTAAAATAAACAGACATGTTTTCTGTTTGTACAGTAAAGACAGAGGAGAAAATATGAGGGGGCATTGACTTTGTTTCCATTTATGGCAACATAACATGAATATATATATATGTATACTTTTTTCTGCAAAGATTCAGCAACATTCAGCAACGTTGCTGAGTGATCATCAACATTACATCAGTTCTGCCTAAACTGGCAAATATTAAAACTGCAGTTTGCAATATTGCGCAATAATAACTAAAACATGAAAAAGTTATTTGCAGGAATTAAACTGAAACAAAATCTGACTTAAATCTTCAACCTGATATGCACAGACTTGCTTTAAAGTGGATGCTGGCTCATGCATAATCAAACTCGTCAAAGAAGACAGCTGCAGACCCAATTATTGTGGGGATTTGGGTCTTTCCCTTGACCAGACAACTTAACAAAGTTGATATGATTTTGCTATGAAAACTGAACTTTCCCTTTGTGGTCACACCGGATACTGGAACCAGTAGCACCACTTGAGTCTTTTTATGTTATTTTCCCAACTCTGTACCCACTCTACACCAACCGAATGGAACAAGTAAAAGCGGCAGTGTTTGCTGGTAGCAGCATGACAGCAACTGGCATGGAGTTCACCAATCTGACTGCCTCTGGTAAGAAGCTGGTCCTGGCCCTAATTTATCAACTCGTTAAAAGGCCCATTTATGCTGAACATTGACAACATATGCAAACAATCGGACAGGTTTGTCCATCTCCTGCATCGCTTACACGTGTATTTTGCCACGTTGTCAGGGTCTTTGCACAGCCATCACTCAGCGCAGTAGACTGAGTAGGAAACAAAAAAAGAAAGAAGAAGAAAACAAGAAGGGAATAAATGTGCTGTGGATGGTGGAGCAGGTCCCATACCAGATGGTGATGGAGAGGTGGATTGTACTCTCCACCACACACCTGTAGAAAGATGCCAGCACAGAGGTTAGGCCGTCCTGCCTCAGCTTCTGGAGGAAATAAAGAAGTTGGAAGGCCTTCTTTAAGGTGTTGGAGGTGTTTATGGTCCACTCAAGGTCCCTGGAAATGTAAACTCCAAGCTATGTAACGCTATGGACCATTTCCATGGTAATTCCATTGATGAACAGGGGCGGAGAGGGTGTGGCTCCTTTTAAAATTCACAACCAGCTGCTCCTTCCCCACTAACATGCAGTGATTATTTTCCCTCAGAAGTGCAAACTCACCCTGACCCTGACAACATTTATGTCAATGTTCTTTCTTACAGCATGTGATCCATGACTGGACACTCAAAGCATTTTATGACTATTGGGGTAAGAGCCACAGGGCCATTCATTCATTCATACCTTTTGCTGCTGCACTTATGGGCACGGGGATGATGGAGGAAGTTTTAAGACACACCGGAACCACAACCTGGGAGAGTTAGATGTTAAGAATATCCGACCAAACTTTTGTGAATGGATGAGCACAGTCCTTCAAAAACCCACCTGGGATATTGTCCTGGCCTGCTTCTTTCCAGGGGTAGATGCACGGTTTTTATAGACACTTTGAGGACCAGCTCACCTGCTGGAACAGTGAACCGGGAGAAGGGAAAGGAGTTGGAAGCTTAAAAGTTGGTATAGAATGTACTTAGGGCATCTGGGAGAGATGGATCCCAGGGGCATTAAACATCTCTCTTGCTGTAGTTCATGATGGTTTTTATGGCCTTTCACATGTTCCGGGGGTTATTAGTTAAAAAATAACTCTGAATTTTCAGAGCGTACTCTGCCTTTGCTCTTTTAATTCCAGCCTTCAGATTCCTCCTCGCTGCTCTCAGTGTGGATGTGTATCCAGACCTGAAGGCTGTATACTGTGCCTTCAGGAGACACCTCACCTCTCCTTTGCACCAGGGGTTGTGGTAGGTGTGCCTGAGATCTGGTGCTAGTGAAGGCCAGATGGATTTTGCTCCAGTTCAGCTTTTCTCTCGTTGGTGGCTGCCTCTTAGAAAATCTGCCGGTTGATTCATTTAAAACATTCTGAAGCTGCACTGGGTCACACAGTGATGCTCTTCTTTGTGGGCTTCTTGTGTCGAAGCGTAACTGGAAACTCTAGTGGTAAGTGGTAAATGCTTGGGAACTACTCTGACTACTTACCAGAGTGGAGTTCATAATATCAATACTCACTGATGTAGACACAGAGTCATCCTCCACAGGGTTTCCCCACTTGTGATCGACTCAGAAAAAGAGTAACTCCTCAGTCTGGTAAGCTATGTAGCCTGTGTAAGCATCAATCTACTAGATGCAGGAACAGATGGACACAGTTGATTTGTAGATCTCAGACATCTAAGGCTAGTATATGGACAGGTGAATTCAACAATTGATTTTGGAGTTGTACCATTTATAGCTTTAAAATCATAGAAAGGACTATTTTTTATAACTTAAATACAATTTAAATCTGTTATCTAAGTTTGAATTTGTGAAAACAATTTTTGGAAGTTATACTGATTTACAACAAGTTACCGAAAAAAATCTTTTGTATTGAATCATTTGTAGTCTTGTCCTTTGTGTCCAGCACATAAGCTGTCTTCCTCAAAAGACCTCCAGCAATTCTATCATCTGGGCTATGCAAGTTAAGTCTGACCTCTGCTCTCTGAGCCTTTCTGAACAGGACAAAATTGCCACAAGCTGGGCTTAAAGTACTTCTGTCGTGATCAATGCTGATCATGTCTGAGTAATCCAAGACATGTCCTCACTGGACCCAATCCAGATCCAAGTGAGCACACATAAAATGGGAATCTAAAACATCGTAGGTCGTGCATATTTGATGTTCAGTGGTTACAGAGGCTTCTGGTTTTATCTTGAATCAGTTTCTAGCAAACCTTTTAAATGTAGTGTTTGACTCCATTGCAAAGCAGATTCTCACTGGCATATTTCTCCAGATGCAGGTCAGTATGGGGGAGTTAGCAGGTGGGTATGATGGACAAGTTTCATAGTCTGAAATCAAACTGCTTGAAGGCAGATTACAAGAAGCTGCTGACACTTTCGATCACTAGTGTCGCTAGGAATCCTGCCCCACAGATAAATGCCATGACATCAGCCATGCCATAACTGTGTGTGCGTGTGCATGCATGCATACGTATGCACTAAAGACTTATAAGTATGCATAGTGTTTGCGCCCTCACTTGTCATCATGACCACTTTAGGGGACAAGTTGTCCTCCCAAGATCTGACATTCTTCTAAAACTTTATAAGCCCTTAGAGGGACAGGAGTTCATTTGAACAAGACTGACGGAAAGATTAAGAGTGAAAGAAAGCAAGGAAAGAGAGGAGCCATGTAAAGATGAGCACCCTCTCCGAATGATGCGTTTTTCACATGTGTGTTACAGCCTTGAAATTTTCCAGGCATGTACTGTATTAGAAAGGCATGCAGCCTTTCTAACACGGAATGCAAATGTCCTCATTGTTCACTTTTTTGGGGAGATTTGTCAGGAATATTTGCAACAAATGAATGTATGCTGTGAAGAGTTGAGACTTCTACCTCTTAATTTGGTTTTTATTGGTTTACTTGTATATTTGGTACTGAAACACAAGGCAACAATACAATCATGAAATATAAGAAGATGTTCTCATCAGCCAATTTAAGATGTACAAACATAACATAAACATACCATAACTTTTTCCGTTATGTCCTGAGGGGTTAACCAGGCATCACTCTGATTACTTCCAGATGTGAGATTGCATTAACAGCGGATAATCTTCTGTTGTGAAGTGCAGATATGTGAAGTGTGAAGAAAATTCCTGTCACAATTTTGTATTCATTCTTTAATATGATGTGTAAAAATGACTTAGAGAAGTATTACACAACTTTCGCAATTTTCCCTAACGACAGATAGTTTAGCATACATCTTGCATTTTACCTGAACTGTTAGCTCTCTCAAGCCAATAAAATACTTATATTGACTTTTGTTTTATGTCTTGTTCTAACTCTTTTTCTCTTAATCTTTTCCTGGAATAGTGTATAATAAATAATAAATAATTATACTAAGCAAATTTATTATCTGTGTTAATTTGTTACCTTTTTATTAACAAGGCAAAATGTAAATAACAAACAACATATACTACTGTACAGTTCATTGATTCAACAGTAGTATCAGATCGGTATCGGCAGATATGCTCAGCTAAGGGACCAGTGTGAGATTAGGTTGAAAAAAACTGGATAAGTTCATCTATAGTTGTAATAATGGGAGAAAAATGAAATGTGATAAAGAACATTCAGCATATCCTTTAAAACATCCACTATGTTTGTGGTGATAAGCCAAAATAAGAAAAATTCCAGTTTTAAATACCCAGAAGTACACAGGGCGCATACATAGAGTATAAAGTTTAAGGAGAAGACTATGTAATGTCAATTTCATCCAAGTTCATTCATATTTCAAGGCTTATTAGAATTTAGTTTAGGCCCTGAAAAAACCCATTGCAGTTCTAATCCTGATCCCCCTATCAATTTGTCATTATGTCCTTGGACAAGACACTTTGCCCTCCTCGTGTCTAGCTTACCACCACCAAGTTGAAATAAATAATAAGTTCACTGTGAAGCGCTTTTGGTACCTGTAAAAGTCCCATATAAGTCTAATCAATTTTTAATGTTTAAAAAGTGATATGAAAGTCTTAGTAGATCTGACCTAGTGAGCTTGCTGCTTCAGATGTGAAGAAAACATGTTCAGTTGCAGTCAGAGCTACAGAATGTGGTTTAATGAGGGATTAATGAGTTGGTAGACAGACAAGAATATCTCGCCTAAAACCAAATTGTTTCATGAAAACATGCGTTAAATTTTCTGTCAGAATCTCCCTGGGTGGCCCACACAGAACAGTCTTATAAAAGACATTTGTCTCATTAAACTGTGGTGATTACTGCATAGTGGCTTTTATTCTATGTCTGCACATGTTTTTGCGAAACCTGTCTGTATATGTGTAAAAGAAATATTGAATACTTTTACTGTTGCATCCTATCGTCATTCTGTTATCAGATACAGGACCTCTATCTTAATTGCAATCTACAATGTCTGGAAGTTGTCTCACTCATTTTGTCTGAGACAAAAAAAAAAAAAAAATCCACCCTTTCTCACATCATCATTTTTGTTCTCCCACTTCATGTCTGTCTATATCTTTTTCCTGCAGATGTTTTAACCGATAGGGTTATTGCTCTAGAGGCTGATGCTTGGACACAGGATGACATTGCACGGCACCATGAGCTCATTCTCAAATTAGGGAGGATATCCGGAATCTATCCCTACATGCCTCATTTAATCATGAAGGGTGGAGCAGAAAAGTGTTTGTGGACTTAATGGTGGAGCATAATATAACACATATCTGTGTGTATCCTAAGCATGTTTGTGTTGTAACTACGCCATTTGTAGTCTCATGAGTTGACATGACACACAAGGGGCAGGATCCCATTTCCCTGAATTTTGGAGAATTCAGACTCTGGGAAACAAGATGGAAAGAACAAAGGAAAGAAGGGAGGAGAGGAGGAGAAGCTCAAAGCCTATTAAAGTTGTAAAGTCACACTTGAAACTTCCCTAATTGCCTCCGCTTTTCATCTGCACCTCTCACTTCTGTATGAGTGTGTGAGAGCGTGTGGTAGTAGAGCGCAGGATCTAGAAAGTGAGAAGAGAGAAAATAGACGAAGGTGGTGCCTGTGGTCCATGCCGAGGTTCAGTGAAAGTATGCACAGGTGTGTTTAAATATGGTTCGACTGAATCAGTGTGTGTATTGTGGTCGTGAGCAAGTATTTGCCTCTCAGACTCAAGAAGTGCAGCTGCTCTGTAACCACTGTCTTCCCCCCTTCCTGCGTTTGTGTATCTGTCTGTGGTGTCAGCACTGGTAGCTTAACACGAGCATTCTGGATTCCTGAAGGCACCATGCTAGCACCTTGCTAGCTGATTGTCACGTGCACCGCAGGGAACCATCATGTCGCGAAGATAATCCAGCTGCCAACAACACACTCTACAGAATGAAACTGTAAAGACCTTTCTTTTCATCATCTTCACCTGATTTTTATTCATCAGCCCCACTTTTACTTAGCTTCTCTATGAATTTCATATTTTTTTCTTAAACAAATAGCATGTCTGTGTAGATTAGCCAGCTGCCAGGTTCCACTGTCCTGATTTGACATATTCCTATAATGCAACACTGAGCCAAATACCTCCTTTCTTTCTCACTGAATCCATCTCCTCCAAACCAAAAAGATATTCTTAAATTGCTTCACAAGTACATCCCTGACATTTCCTTTCATCTAGCTTTTGGCAGCACTTTGGTGAGTTTAGCTTTGTTTGCATCGTTGCCATGAAAAAAAAAAACAACTTTCTGTCCAGTAAGTTTTCTGGTCATCACACAAAGTCATGTTTCCTATAGTTTGCTCCCTGTCCGGGACAATTTGGCTGGTCTTGAACATTGCCTGGCTGGGATTTCTTTTTTTATTGCCTCTGACTGGTTCCGTCTGGCTTTTTATTCTGTCCTGTCTGACTTTGATGCACCCATGCTTCACTGACTGATCAGGAAATCCACACAATATCTGGCTCTCCGTATGTGTGAGATTTACATGCAAGTCTTTGTATTGCAGCTGCCATTCAAATTCAATCAGAGAATGCCTGATAAGCAACAAAGTTTCCAAGGAAGTTTGATATTTTATATCTTCTTAAGTGCATTAAAAGCAGTTGATAACCCTGGATTTGACTGTTACAAAGTAAGGTTGTGAAGCAAAGACAGATTATTAGAGAAATGGAGCTTTCAGGTTGGCAACATTTGTGAGCTTGTGAGGGAGACTCATTTTCATTTAGTGCCTAAGTCAGATATGAGTGAGTGTTCAGTACATAACATAATGCTTAAGTGAATGGAGATTGTGGTGTGCAAGTCTCTGTATTATGACTCACACTTTTACTTAAATCTGACGTGGGTTGTGGTTGGCTGTCTTTCTTCCATCTCTCACCACCGACTCATTTCATCACTCCCACATTCAAGTCAACTCACTTTCCTAATTATTCTCTTCTTCTTCTTCTTCTTTTCCTTCCTTCTTCCCTGTTTGGCTCCTTGTAAACGATTAAAGAGTCCCCGTGGAAGATTTTATTCACTGATCCTCTAGGCTATCATCTGTTTATTTCAGAGGAGCGGGGACAATGAATGAAACATAACATATTGACAGAAGACAGTGTTCTTACTAGTCTTACTGGCCAGCTGTGTCCTGTTTTTATTATGCAAAATGGATCATACAGGCTGATGGCCAAATAGAAGTTTGAATCTGCTCTTAAATCAACCCCTATGCAGTCCACTACTGGGAAACTGTAACAATAAATATCTATACTTGGTTATTTTGCATTCTCTAGGATTGATTCATTTAATTTCATACCAAAACTTTAATAGAGCTCAGTTTTGACTCTTAGTTTGGTGCAGACGGTGCTTAAGCAATCCAGTCCCCCACCCACCACATGATTCACCAGAAAGCTGATAAATGAGAACAGGGGCCACACCTGCAAAGAAAAGTGGAAAGTTCTTCATTAGAGTCCCTTTCATCTTGAATTTGTTCCACACCTCCGTCAATTCAAGGATCTGTTTCATGTTAATGGTATGGTTGCCTCAATGTTTCCTTTGCTTTTTCATGAAAATCTGGAGTCCAGTCTTTCTATGACTTCAGCTTACTTTAGTCAATGAAGGTTTTCACTCATATAATGTGCGACTACTTTGTCATACACATTTGTTTGTTGTGTACCACAGTAACTTTTTGAAGAAAATTCCTCCAATCCATCAAATTCACTTCTGAGTCATCTTTAATAAACCATTGGCAGCTGATATGTTGCTGCACGGAATCCACTTTTTCTCACAAATATTTCTTTTCTCCTCTTGAGTCCTCTTTTGGATGCACATACTCTACACTGTAACGAATGGATGTGAAATGTACAGTTATTTACTGTATTGAACACAGTTAACTTACTGTGTTTTAATTTTACAGTGTAATATTGTAAAATTTGCAAGAAAACCTCACCCAT
>JAVQJG010237775.1:0-20281 GCA_036024015.1 Craterocephalus amniculus | reverse complement strand
ATTAACCTCACATGCATGTCTTTGGACAGTGGGAGGAAGCCGGAGTACCCGGTGAGAACCCACGCATACACGGGGAGAACATGCAAACTCCACACAGGAAGGCCACAGTGTCAAACCTCTCCTCAGCCAAAATCAGACGCCCCCTCTGGCTCCTGACCAACTTGGGATTTGAACCTGCGGCCTTCTCACTGTGAGGCCGCAGTGCTAACCACTACACCACCGTGCAGCCCCTCATTTAATTTCCATTTCATTTAATTACCAATCAGGCAGATAGTTTATCTCCTGCACACAAGTCTCTCCATCCTGCGTTATGATGAGAATTATGTCTCTGCATTTGTCTTATTTTAAACGCCCTGACATGTCTGCTTAAAGTTGGACCCTTGCTTCCTCGTATTTTCAAGATGTATTGGTATTATTCCTATTCATTATAAAATAATTTTGTCTTGAAAAATTATTGCGAGTTTGGTCGCTTAGTACAACCAAATACTTGTTTAGGGCACGGTATTTTTTAGCTCATTATTAAATCTGTCACTGTTTTTATTCAGTTCAGTTTATTTTTAATTTGATTTGCTGATTATTTTACAACAGAATTTTCATTTTATGTCATTGTATCAATCAGACATGTGTGAGATGACATTTTTGCATCACTGTTTTTATTACTTTCTTCACTGTATACTCATCTTCTGCTGTGGTTATTAACTACAATTTTGTATATTAAGACCTTGCTGTGGACCTATGATGTTTTGCAGATTGTGTTTCAGGGAACTTTGTTATTACGGTCATCCATTTTGTTGAAAAATCCAAACACAAAAGGATCGCTGCAAATGAGAGAACAGCTTCATAACTTGGAGGATGTAATTAAAGAGCAAAAAAAGATTTTTGCTGAAATGTACAAATAACACCAATTTAAAACTGATAAGGGCAAAAGAGAACTACATTCTTCAGTTCTGAGTAAATCAAAGCCCAGCTCCATAGACCTAAAATCTTTGCTTTGAGGTTACAAGTCCATCTCAGGGCTAACTCACAGATAAGGGAGATCACACAGTAATACCATGTTAGCCTAACAGTGATGTCTTTGGACTGTGCACAAAGACAGAAAACTGCTGAAGACACAGGGAGAATATGCAATCTATATACAGAAAAACTAAAGCCAAGAACCTTCTTTTTAAGCAAATGTATGACCATTATTGTTTGACACAACACTCTAAGCAAGAAATTGTCAAATCTTGAAAAACCCTTTCTTCTCAGTTTGCTGAATTTTTCCCCAAAAGAAGGAATCCGTAAACTTCTACTCCAAGCAGTTTTTTGGAGCATGGCATGCTTTAATTCACTACATTGGTCCTCTTGATTTAAAAGATGAAAAATCACTTTAGGGAAATTAAATTTGACACCAATACTTGACAATGCATCAGCTGTCAAATCTGCAGTAACTCAGTTTTATCTTTCCAGTGAAAACAGGCACAACAGTTGTAAAAAGAAGGTTCACGGTTGTTTAACCTTTATGTCCTATTTTTTATTTTTTTTTTAAAGTCACGTGGTTGTTGACTATAAGATTTCTTATTTGAACTTTAAACTGCAATAAAATGATAGAAGTCTAATATTTTTTCATTATTTTTATTCATTTTCTCATGAAAGGGTTCCGTTTTTAAAATTATATTATGATTGGAAGAATAGTAACTCAAATTTAACCCCTTGGATGTTATTATCGTTATAACTAGTTTTTTTTAAAATACACTATTATGCAAAAAAAAAAAAGATTTTGGCTAAACCCTGCCCAACTGGTTAATGGCTGAGAAGTTTGATTTTGCAGGATTTCTACTTTTTTGATAAAGTCAGATGGAAAAAAGAGTTACATTGGTATTGTTAACTACAAGGTTTGTAATCTGGACTTTTAAATGGACTTAAAATTATGCGGTAGGTTATAAAATGTCGTCATGACGGAAGTCTGTGCTACAAATCTTGTAGTTAACAGCTCAAATGTAATAAAAACCCCGCACACAGTCAAAATACAGCAGATATGGATGCAACTCATAAATCTCAAACTCTGAAACACACACTTCCCTCCCAAATTTCATGGCCATGTTACAACCACACCAACAGCCAAAATGATTTCAAATGCACCTCACAACTACACAAATTTCCTTAACAGGGCATTAGGGTTAGAAAACACCAGAAAAATCTGTGCTGCAGCTGAAATAAAGAGTTTGCCTTAATTTATTTGAAAAGCGGCGGCAGACTTCAAAATGTAGCGATGATAATAAACGTTCTTAAATATCTTTTGATGGTGACGGTCATGTTTTCTTTCTTGGGGTGGGCCTTGTGTCTTTTTGCAGAGTGCCATGACCCCAGGCATGCCTATCTTCAGTCCCATGATGCCATATGGCTCAGGCCTGACACCCCAGCCAGTGCAGAACACCAACAGCCTGTCTATACTTGAGGAACAGCAGAGACAGCAGCAGCAGCAACAACAACAACAACAACAACAGGCACAGCAGGCCAGCTCAGGTACAACACACTTTATTACCGTTGTCTGGACGTTGAGAATTTAACCATAAACTATTATTCAAGTCAATGTGCTGCTCATGATTTAAAGAGAAGGGGAAAAAAACGCTTTTTGTCCCTCAGGCCTTCCAGGAACGTCAGGGCAGACTCCTCAGCTCTTCCATTCGCAGGCAGTAACAGGGTCAACTACCACAGCGCTGCCGGGGAACACGCCGCTCTACAACACTCCATTGACACCCATGACCCCCATCACACCGGCTACACCGGCCTCAGAGAGCTCAGGGATTGTACCCCAGCTACAGTATGTTTCAGTTCATACACCTGATTGTTACTTTATACTAGCTGGCTTCGTTACTTATTTATGTGATGAAGACTCCTCTCCCTTTTGTAGTTTACATCCTGTCAGAGGTAGCTGGAAAAAAGTGAACTTTACAATAAACCCTACTGAAATCTGATTTTAATCTAGCTGACTGTTATTGATGTAGTAGTAGGGATGGGGGATATATCGAATAGAGGACGACAGATACCAGTTTTTGAGAGCGGATAACCAATATTAACTTATATTGAAGTAAAAATTTAACTCTTTACTAAAATCTTAAACTTTTGAATTACAAAATGCCAACATTCCATTTAGTTTAAACTTTGTTCAACTTTTTTTTTCATTCAGCAGCAACTGCAGGGAGCCCCCCGACTTACCAGCATCATAAATTAACTCAATGTTTTAAAAAAAATAGCTCCTTGTACTTTCATGCAGCAAAATTAAATACTCAAAATAAATATGACCAATTTGGGTAACACTGGTAATAATAATATTACACTTTTAAATAAAACTGTCCTGCTAAATAGGCATGATTATTTGTTTACCTATTATTGCTACAGTGTAGTCTGCTGACTGTATCCTAGTAGAGACGGGATGTTGGCTCTCTAGCAGCACTTGTCTGTTTTTCAATTCGGGAGCTCTCCCCTCATTTCAGCCATGTAAACATCCCTCACATATAGATGTAGCTGGCTTGCTTAGCCACTGAAATACACAGATATGCCAGACATGTTGCTCAGAACTCACACGCTGACAAACGGAGGCTCAGTAACCGGTCACACGCATAAACACAGCCATGCAGATATGTCGAAGATTGTTTGTAGTGACAGACAGCACACTCCACCACAGGACTGGGTCAGCTAGTAAGCCCTACCCTGCATTAAAACTAACGATTGGCTGTAATTGTTGGTTTCAGGCCTTTCAGTGATGTCATTACCCTTCATGGGTTGTGATATTTATTTAAAAAGATTATTCTGTGTCAGTGCTCAGAATTTATCACTGTGTGTTAGCCTACTTGGAGCATCTTCTTGGTGGCTGTCTGCTTTGGCATTTTCAAATACACATACACACGATGCAGGTACCGCGTCAACTGCTGATTGGCTGTTGTGCACAGTGTAACCTTCACTGTGGGAGGGACCATGCTCAAGCCAAAGAAAAGTGAGAGCAGGCCAAAGGAAAAACAGTTTGCTGTATCAGAGCTTAAGGCCACATTGTCCAGCCCTGTTAAGGACTTTGCTTCTGTTTCTCTGTCTGAAAGCATTGTGTTTTTAATTTTGGCTTCTCTTCTGATCTTTTCCATCAGAAACATAGTATCTACTGTAAATCTGGGCTGTAAACTGGACCTAAAGACCATTGCCCTGAGGGCCAGAAATGCAGAATACAACCCAAAGGTAAGACTGTTAGAACTTGGACTAGATTAGTTGCACCTTTTTGTGTGGCTTTGAGTCCAGAGAAAATAGTGTTAATGCTCTCAGTGACGTTTGAAATTGCTGGTAAAAGCATCCCATGGACTTTTAAGATAAATAATTAACCCCACAAGGAAAGTGGAAGTTCTGGTATCTCTGTTATTTATGAATGAAGTCACCGTGTGTCATTTCTTAGCGTTTTGCTGCTGTCATCATGAGAATACGAGAACCGAGGACCACTGCTCTCATCTTCAGCTCTGGAAAGATGGTCTGCACAGGAGCCAAGAGGTCAGCACTGTTATGTGAAAATTTATAAAAGATTGTTTTTAATGAAATATTTGGCCATTTAGATTGAACTGATGGCCCCAAATGGCGCTGAATATTTCATTTAGGGCCATTTAGATTTTTCATTTAATGAAATATTTTGGGCCATTAGTTTTCCTTTTGACATTGGTAAATTTCAGTAAAATGTTTTCAGCCATGGTGTATTATCTGTTATCTCCACAAAATTAGCCCAGCTATTTTCCCACTGTCTTATTTTATTTTTTGGGCACTGATTCATTCACTGTCTTTGTAGCGAGGAACAGTCAAGGCTAGCGGCCAGAAAATACGCACGTGTGGTTCAGAAGCTCGGTTTTCCTGCCAAATTCTTGGACTTCAAGATTCAGAACATGGTGGGCAGTTGTGATGTGAAGTTCCCCATTCGTCTAGAGGGATTAGTCCTCACGCATCAACAGTTTAGCAGGTAACTTCTGTTTCTACTGTATAAAAGCTAACAGACATCACAGAGCCAACCTTTTGCAAAAGTAGATTTCCCCCCAACCTATCTAAAGGAATGTAAAACTGTCGTTTTCTTGTGCTTACTAAAATGATGCAACCTGTGTTTTGTAGCTATGAACCGGAGCTGTTTCCAGGACTGATTTACAGAATGATCAAACCCAGAATCGTCCTATTGATATTTGTTTCTGGGAAAGTAGTACTTACAGGTAAGTCTTCCTTTATTTTTCATTAGTTAAGACTGTACTTTATGAAGCTGGTCTGAGGTGGCCACCGGCGCCTGTATGTTAGATTTGGGGAAAATATGAAATGTTGACTAACCAATTTTAGATACTTTTTTTCTTTGGCCTTTGGTAGAGCAGTGTTAATGGTTTAGGTGTCTTTTATTCTCTTCTTGTGGACTTTAGCAGTGTAACCTGTATCGCTGATATGTGCTTGTTTTTAAGGGGCCAAGGTGAGGTCAGAGATCTACGAAGCGTTTGAAAACATCTATCCCATCCTGAAAGGCTTTCGCAAGACAACGTAGAACCAAACAGCATTTTTTCTCTACTGACAATCTTCTTCTGTTTTTACTCCTTTTTCCTTCTTTTTCTTTTTAAAGTCACATGAAAGTGTGATTCTAATGTTAAACTTGAAAGGTGGACTTCTGAGGGGGCAATTGTACATAATGAGTCATCGTCACGATCTATTGCCTTCAGTGTTTTCAGGATCGGTTTTCCTTTTTTAAGAGACAGACTTTCAAAGGTCCTCATCCTGGTTTCTAAATCTTAAACTGTAGACTTATTTCTTTCCATTCATTTATAGTTTCTGCTTTTGTTGTCCCTGTTTGTACATAAGACTGTAAGAAATGTAAAGAAAAACTGTTGAGAAGAGAAGCAGTCCGACTGACTGTTCTTGGCTTTATTTTAAGCAGTTTTAAATAGTTTTGTATTTAGCATTTTTAATAATTCACAGAAGTTTTATTAATGCACGTTCAGATCTTTTCGGTCTGTCGTGAGACTCTTGCTCTTTAGAGTTTTATCTTCAATGTTAAGATAATGCTGGTTAATTTGAAGTGGATTTGTATCCGAGCTTAAGATGTTACGCAGCAATGGAGGGAGGATGCTCTTAAATTTGAAAAGAAAGAGGGGGGGGGGGTTAAATATTTAAAGAAAGGCCCTGTCTACTTCATCATAACCTCTTATTTAGCACTAAAGACTGTACAATGTCAGTTGTTTTAAGAGATTACTTTTTGTGCATTTAATTTCTTCTAAAAGATTATTTCCAAATGTAGGAAGTTGTACCACTGTTCACACTAAACCCAGGTAAATTAGTTTTGTGGGTTGAAATTTTGGTCACTTCTCTATGTGGTCGTCTCTTTTATGGACAATTTACTTCTTTTATCTTTGACAACCACCTAAATGTTAAACGGTCAATGTTTTTGTTTCAGTGCATTTATTTGACACGTTGAATCAATTTCACCAAATGTGATTATTTCACCTGATGTCTGTATTATTGACCCTGGCAGAAGAAATCAGGGAGTCCTTTTACATCCAAATGCCTCTTTTTGAAATGATTGTGCTGCATTGTACATTAATAAATGTGTACATATGGACTCAGTGGAATATGCAGTTTTTTTTCACTCTACACATATTGTGCTGAACATTTTTTTTAGTAAAAAGAAAACAAGTCACAATGGATGCGTCAGTATGAGTGCTCCATAAATCCATATACTCGTGCATTTAAAAAAAAAACAACAACTTGAGACATTTAGAGCAAGAGGTCATATTATTTTGTTCTGCTAATGAGTCAGTATGAGTGCTCCATAAATCCATATACTCGTGCATTTTAAAAAAAAAAACAACTTGAGACATTTAGAGCAAGAGGTCATATTGTTTTGTTCTGCTAATATCTGGTTGCAACGACAGCCTCAGGTAAAGTAGCAGAATGTTTGTTTAAATATTATTTTACATGTCAATATCCAGAGCAAAAAAATTCAATGTCTCAAAAAAGAAATTTGGTAAAAGCCTTTCAGGTTGTATAAAAATAACTTTTATTCATCTGGTTGGTCTCAGAAAGATGAGTTATCTCAGATCTGTGTTTAGTCACTGCAGATGTCCTCATCGCTCACAGCAGGAAAAGGTCCGTGAATCAGATCTGAGTAACAATGGTGCAGTTCCCACCATCCCAACCCCAAACGCTATGTTATGCATCTTCAATCTGCGATCGTTGATCTGAGCTGAAGTCTTGCTTCCAGATGAACTCTGGGCAGTACTGGTCGTCATGGTTACAGCTAGTGGAGCATGTGTATACAGCCAGAGTCCCCCAGTCTATACTGGCTCCCGTCGAGTCCACAGAAAGACGGTTTAATAGCTGAGGCATCACCTACACGTACACACACACACACACACACACACACACACACACACAGAGAAAGCTGTTATTTGTGTGGATTTCCAGCAGAGACACATGGTATTCTCAACATGTGAACGCCTTTAAATAAACTTGCTTCATATATCTACACAGCATCCCTCACGTCTATGCTGATGAATGACATCACAAACCGTCAGAAGTATTGCTACTTGATAAAATACATTTATTTCTCTGTTTGCTGCTCAGCTTTCTAACATCAGTTCTTATCAGTTTTCCATGGACAGAAAGGTGTTATCTGAAGCTAAGGGCAGTGAAAATGAAAGGTAAAAACAAGGCAAAATAAGAAAAAAAATCACTGATGAATAAAGGTCAAAACAATGGCTTCAGTCTGAATATTCCATGTTAAAACGACATCACTACCTGAAACTCAAATCTCCTCTTAGCACCACAGGTGCAAGGTGGGATGTCTTGATCTGAAGGGATATGCTGAGAGGAAACCCACAAAGGACAGCCTCCCAGACTGTAACGTATCACCTGGATGAGACAAAAACACGTTTACAGTAAAAGAGGAAAACATTTGGCTCTGAGTAGCTACATGGCGACTGCTGTCCTGTATTTTTTCCTGACCTGGTGTGGCTCTGGCGCAATCTTCTGTTTAAAACGCTGGACCACTTTGTTGTCTTCAGTCTCGTGCATAGCCATCTCTTCCAGGTCCGTCTCTGCCAGGGCTGATTGATCACACATTAAGGAATCAAATAAAATTAATCAGACTGTCTAAGATGAAACTAGGAAAGAGACATTATGCTGTTTGTAATGCAGCCAGTGTGTCAGACGTGGCTGAAAACTTACTGTTTGCTAAAGAGGGAGACTCTAAACTTTTCTGAATGCTGCTGTCTTCCTCCTCTTCTTCTTCAGCTTGTCCTTGCTTTCCGTCCTCGTCGTCTTCCTCAGGCTCAGTGACAAGCTCAGACTCAGGAAAGAGAAGGGGGGAGCTTGTGACAGCTGCTGCATCTGTACACAGAAGACAACAACAAACAAAATCAATCAGATTTCAGTCAATGCTGCACTCAGTAGCTCTAAGTCGAAGCGACAAACATGAGCAGCCGCTGCTCCTCAGTTTGGTTTGGAATCACCCAGCGAGGCGCTCATCTACCTGGACTGGAACATTCCTTCTTGTGGGAGTGTTTCCAGTGGAGGGTCTGGTGGTGTTTTCCACAATAGGTCACAGTGTGGCAGCGGGAGCAGGCTTTGTTGCCAGGGCAACCACACACCCAGCACAGCTTAGCTCCAGACACAGATAACACGGTGGGGTCTCTTTCTGGACCGCTGGGTGGCTCATCCTCTGAGGAAAAAAAAAGAATAAAACATGGAGAGTTACACAACTGAACATTAGAAGAAATGCATTAGTATCTCAAAGCATTTGTTGATACTAAGCTCTATCCATCCATCCATCCATCCATCCATGCGCATGTACAGACCTGGTGGAGGCTCATAGGGGTAGAACTCATTATTCCTGGGCAGCTGACTTCTGAAAACTGGTATGAAAAAGAACACAGTCTTGTTACTGAAAGGAAAGCACCAGCTGTGCATCTACACGAATGACAAACATAAGAGCTGTAATGATGGTTGCAAGCACCTTTTATGCAGCGGCTGTCATTGTGTGCGTAGCATTCAGGAGTTTTGCAGCAGAACAGGAAGAGTGTTCGGTGGAAGCTTCTGTCCTGACCTGATATCGGTGCGTAAACCTGCAGCAGAATGGACGGGATTTCAACACAAGATATATCAAGTTTTTAAGGAGAATAGTTTTACATGAATAACTTTCTTGAATATTTAAACGGTGTAATATTCGACAAAAAAATATGAATATGTCAAATGTATTTACAATGTTATAACTTTAAAAACGGTATAAATCTAAATTTATTTTCAATAAATTAGTTAAAATAGTATGTATAATGTTTTCATGATGTTTGCTTGTATGTTTTTAATGCTGAGATGTGTGGGGGAAATGGGTTTTTCTATTTGGTTGTGCTTTTAAAAAAGATTTCATGGTTTTTAACTCGGGGGGAAAGTGTTATTGCTTCCAAATGAATTACATATTAAAAACAACATATGCATATCACATCTCAACACACAACACCTGAAAGTTTAGTCACTTACACGCCGGTACATTCATATTATTCAAATAAATAGATCCATGATTGCACTCTGCATGATAGTGATTTACACACAATCTTTTCTGATCTTTAAATGAATGATAAGCCATTACCTACGGAGGATAACTTTAATGTCCCGAGGACAGGCAAACCTGCTGTCCCCTGCCCTGTATGCACCAACCTGCAGCAGAAAGACCATGGGCAGCCGGCAGATCTCACATTCCAGCTCGCCCGGGGAGGGCAGGCCTTGTTGGCTCAGCCATGCTGGTTTCCCTCCGACTTTACTGGGGAACTGCGGAGAGCGGAGTCGCCACGGCTCTGCCTCCTCCAAGAAACCCAAAACTACCTCTGCTGAGGACATGTCTGTATCTGTAAAAGTACAATAATTATTTTCCAACAGACTGCATGGAAAGTTAGGTGCTCTGTTTAGCTGTCACATCCACAACACATGTAGATGTAGTTGCAAACATCGTCCGTAAAGAAACAGCAGTAAGAAATGTTGTTCCGCTGTCCGGAACGTTCTTCTTCTTTTTTTAAATTAATGAATGTTTTAGTAAAATGCCTTATTAGTCTTTTGGTTTTTTTGGTTTTTTTAATTTTTATATATATTATATATAATCCAAATTACGCATTTTTTGTCTCAAGGTACATATGCATACGGACCTTTTTTACCCTAAAAGGAGTAATAGTGCAACATGTTTTTATGAACACTAGATGTCGCAAATGTCTTATAGTTAATAAAAAAATTACAAGCTATCTAAACATTGGTAGCCTGACTGTGATCAAACCTTTATTTTACAGTCTATGGATCAAACACAGGTGGATAATGGCAGTGAAAATTAACCCAACTAAACCTAATTACTTGAACATAGCATTTTTCAAACTAAATACTGCACTTGTATTTAGGTGGAATACAATCATTTTACATGAATCAGAGGGATTATTGTCTTTTCTGCTATAAAACGTAATTTTAAAACTACAAACATTTGATAAAAGAAAATTGAAGTTAATTGAATGTGATGTAAAGTAATATTTATGGCTAACTTAATGTTTTTTTTAAAGATCACCACGGTTGTAATAAGCCAGTGTATTACACAAACACTCCACACTAAATCTTAATAGGCTACATTTTATGTAAAGTTATAGTATGTGATAAAAACAAACTGCTGGTGAAACAAAAGAAAGCTAGAATTATATACACCATGGATTAAAATAGATGAATTGATGGAATTGGTTAAAATGACCATTTTAACCCTTACATGCATGAATAATTAAGAAACAGTGCCACATGTTTTTTGCAAACAGTAATTAACTTACATGGACATATGATGCTTTTTCATTTCTTAATCATATTTTAAATCTGATTTAATTAATGTGTTTTTTATATTTTATTCAAAATCATTAATGAAATCTTCTTTTCATATTGATTATGCTTATCAAAAATGGGGTTGTATCGTTTTCCTTTCCTGTTTATCACAAAAGAAAGTTTTGTTCTTAGAATGTATGCATGTGCATAGATAAATATGTATCCTGCAGTCAGGGACAGTGTATTGCATGACTCACTGATGTCCTCTGAAGTGGCAAACTTATAAATTTTCCATTCCCACCCATGAATATATTGGAAAACAGCTGTCACCGTAGGTGTCCACCGTAGGGTCACTGCATGAAAGGGTTAAAAAAAAAATATGGAGTGGACAATTCTGTTTTAAACCTATAGGCCAATAGAACATTTCAGACCGAATTAATAAAACCTCTCTCGGTCTACAAGCTACCAGATCCAAACTTTAGCCTCATGAAACCGTCCATGTCCCCAGAAGAACGGCATTGCCCCATAACGTTACTGAGATCCCGATGTCCTCACAACCTGAGTAACTAGAAGTACTCACACACACGTTTGGTGACGTCACAGAAGGGGAGTTTGGGACGTCTGTGCGCGCGGACTGAGTCTCACTATAACAAATGACCAGCGCTTATTAAATCTCTGCTCTTTAAACCGGACTTTGTAATTAATAACCCAATAAACCATGTAGTAGCTGAAAGGGACGCGGTGTCAGTGGCGGTACAGAAATGTAACGTTCAGCCATTTAACCATGGAAACCGAGAGGAAACATCCAGCGGCACCAGCAGCCAGCAGACAAGTTGCTCCAGCGGAGGAATGGACGGTGTGAAAACTGGCCTGTGACCCTCCCGCCTGGCTCCCCTTCACCTCCATGTCACCCTCCTTTCCCTACCAGGTGCCTTCGCGGAACGATGGGGGCTACAAGCCTCCGGCACCGGTGTCTCCTGCGCCGCCTGTCCCGCCGCGCAGGGTCCGGAGCCGGGAAGGGGGCTCCGGCGGGAGGACGCGACGATCTGGATTAGGGTCAGCGGGAGCGGCGGCAGGGGAGAGGCGGGTGAAGTGTGTACTGGTGGGGGACGGAGCTGTGGGGAAAACCAGCCTGGTAGTCAGCTACACCACGAACGGGTATCCCACCGAGTATGTCCCCACTGCGTTTGACAACTTCTCAGGTAAATGAGCTAATGTCTAATCATTTATCAGCTATTTTCACGGTGATTAGAGAGAATTAATCTACTCTAATCTCATGTTTTCCAGATGTTAGAC
Organism: Craterocephalus amniculus; assembly: GCA_036024015.1. Taxonomy (NCBI): domain Eukaryota; kingdom Metazoa; phylum Chordata; class Actinopteri; order Atheriniformes; family Atherinidae; genus Craterocephalus; species Craterocephalus amniculus. The sequence goes on along the minus strand of JAVQJG010237775.1, from coordinate 8,173 downwards.
AAATAATTTATTAGTTTCACAAACTCTCTTTCAATTATTGGTCCAATTTTAAATCCTTTGACACAGAAAATCATGTTAATTCTTGTTGCCAGTATGCCTGTTAGATGGGAAAAGCTACTCAGATCTCTAAATTACTTATTTACTTGACTTTTTCTTGACTGATATCTAACAAGAAATCATGCAGATAATTCCCTTTAGCAGAAATCTAAATTGAACCTTTTCTTGACCATATTAAGTTTAAAGTAGCCAAATAGTCTCTTTTGTTAGTTTTGCATGCATAATTACTGTAGTGTGGGATATTTTGACTAAATATCTCTTTGTTGTTTAGTTTTCGTGAGCTGCCAGCTACCCTCACATGTGCTTTACTGACATTATGACGTTTGTGTTTGTGTGTAGCGATGGTATCAGTGGATGGGCAGCCAGTCAAACTACAACTCTGTGACACAGCTGGACAGGTCAGTAATCTCAGTGCAAACACACACAAAGCAGCATTTCCTGTTGTTGTTTCACTTATACTGGACAACAATATGCCTCTGCGGGGGAATTATTCTTTCTTTCTAGTCTAAGTAACACAGGATATGACAGGACACAGAGGGGGATGTAGGACATGCAGCAGCTCCCTGGCTGGAAACAAAATGATACTCTGAGGTTGCAAAGTCAAATGTGTTTACTTTCTAGCCACAAGCCTATTTGGATACCCACCAAACGTTTTTATACTGAACCAAAACAGTCATATCCATATCACTCTGTAAACGTGCGTTGTGTGTTCTGTCAGTGTTTCAGTAAAAATGTGAAGGAGTAAAACCAAAAAAAGATTTCCTGCTCTTATTTGGTGGTGAAAGTTATATACAGCAACTGAAGTGTGGAAGTCTTGCTGAAACAATGGACTTCCTAAGTTGTAAAATCGCTAATAATAGCAGTAGATATGCAAATTACACTGGACTAAAAATAGATTTGGTTCTGTTTTTGTGCAGGAAGCTGTTCATTACAGGTCTTCCCTTTAAAAACCTGGTTTACTGGAAGTAATGCAATTATGTCTACAGTTGGAGTGATAGATGTTTGTCTTAAAAACAATAAAAAACCCACATCATGAGAGACATGCTACAACTGGTTAGATATTACGAACACAAGTAAAGCACAAAAGATAATCTAAACTGACTGTCTATACCGACATGTCTGAGCCAAGATATGCCAAGTATGTCCCAAAGCACATTTTGATAAGAGAACAGACACCTTATGAACTCATATGGGTTCCTGCACATGCAATATTGTGTGAGGAATGCAGCAGCTGCATCCACCAACAGTGGAAAACAGGATAGATTGTTTTTTTTCTACATACCACAAATATTACGACTGTTGTTGAAAAATGAGAAATTGTTTTCACGTTTCAGTGGATGATTTGTTGTATGTGAAGCTTTTAATCCTTTAATGTGAGTATAAGATGACAAACGGACATAAAGAAAAAAACTCAACACAAAGACCTTCTTGCCTGAGATATGGGAGAATGAATGGGAGGATCACAGGGGAGAGGGGGGAAGCTATTGGTCATAGAAATGCAGACAGAAAACTAAGGTGAAACCAGACAAAACTTTATAGATCATCATAGTCTGTGGCTTCTGATTGAGCATCTCTGTCTCTTTTATGCACATAAAAGAATATAAGAGGTAATAGAAGTGCTCTTTCCTGCTGTACTGGTGGGACTAAGTCGGACTTTGTTCAGTTGCTTCCTCTTCTTGAAATATCTATCATCGTATCATCCCTCTTTTCCTCTTGTCTCCATCTCTGTTTGTCCAATTTTGCTGAAAAATGCAGAACTGAAAACCTCTTGGAGATTATTGTCAATGCCACGCTGAGAACGCAAAACGGCCTTCAAAGCATTCCTGAGCTGGCTGGTGTTTATCTGTCTGACTTTTAAACTCATGGTGGGCACTCCCTCTCAATCTTTTCCAGGATGAGTTTGACAAGCTGCGTCCTTTGTGTTACACCAGTGCAGATGTGTTCCTGCTCTGCTTCAGTGTCGTCAGTCCCGCCTCCTTCCAAAACGTTCCCGAAAAATGGATGCCGGAGATCCGAAAATACTCCCCTTTGGCTCCGCTCGTTCTCGTCGGGACGCAGTGTGACCTCCGAGAAGATGTCAAGGTGTGGGGGTATTACAAAGACATGAATAATAAGTCTCGTTCTGATTTTATTATTAATTATGTAAATAAATGAGACAATCTGTGAGCTAATGGAAGCCTCAGTAGAGTAGCAAAAAAAACGGCAGATTTCTTTATGATAGAAACCCAGTTACCTATTTCAGCAGGTTTATAACAGCATCTGGTTCACAATGTTTGGTTATTGTTTCTTTCGACTGCTTTTATATTGTTTTGGTTAAACTCCCAAAAGTCTCTTTCTTTAGCTTAGTTCTAACAGCAGCTACTCACCCTTCAGTTTCAGAAACATCAAACCGTTTACTGTAAGGTTACTCAATAAGCACTAAAGATTGCAGGTTTGTAAAATTTTCCACTGAAATTGTAATCAAAGCATTTAACACAAACTATAAACTGTCATCAAGATGAATTTAATCTGATTTCAATCACTCATTTTTATTGTATAAGATTCATGGGTTGTTTTTAAAAAACAGGTGTCACTCTTTGTTTTTTTTTGTTTTAATTCCACTGTCCTGTTAAACCAAGAAATTGGGATGGTGAAGTGACATGAAAGCGAAACTCATTTTATCATTGGCACCTGTGCTTTTCCTTCTGTGTCATCCAAAAATTTGTTTTTTGGAAAAAAAATGATTTGGTTACTTATTGATTTGACTTTTTAAATAAAGTGGAAAATTTATGCTACACTTCCCTCCATTAGTTAACATCATTGTTTGCAGCTCCCACTAGTAATACAGTGGTTATTGCATGTGTTTCTCACAGATGTCACACACTTCATCATGTTTAACGGTATGGAAATTACAGTTTTAAGATGCAGCATCTGCTGGTGATGCTTTTATTTAACTAATCTATACTGTAGCTATTATTTGTTACCATTAGTGTGCTACTCTCATCATTATGAGATTACTGATCTGTCAAAATGTCAACATGGAACATTTTATGATATTTAAGAGTGTTTTATATTGTTTTATAAAAAGCCCAGAACAGCTGCAGCTGTTTTTAAAATGTCACAAATGTTTAATTAAGGAATCTTTGCATAATGTTTTTTTTTCCAAATGACAAAACTGATTTAAAAAAAAAGAATTGTGTGTCCATCTTACTACTTGTCTAAAGAATATTTTTGTCATTTTTAAGACCTGAATAATTTTTGCTACCTCCTCTCTTTAGGTCCTCATTGGCCTGGCCAAATACAGGGAGCGTCCCGTGGACCCCGTGGACGCCAGGGACTGTGCCATGGAAATCGGAGCTGTGGCCTACATGGAGTGCTCCTCTCTGACTCAGAAAAATCTCAAGGAAGTGTTTGACACGGCCATACTGGCCAGTCTGCAGAGTCACAGCTCCCGTAAGCAGACGAGAGGGAAGCAGAGACAGAGAAAAAAGCAAAGGCAGACACCGGACAAGATGAAAAGCCTGTCTAAGTCGTGGTGGAAAAGGTACTGCTGTGTGGCCTAGAGCAGGCTGAGGATGGGTTGGTTCCTGCTGTCAGGGGGGAGACTTGGATCCTCTGATGACTTCATTCTGGTCTGGTTCCAGCTGTTTCTGGACTCTGTCAGTTCAAAAGTTCAGCTTTCTGTCAAAAGAAGCCTGATACCAGAGCTTGGCTGGATTGTGGAAGGAGACCAAGTAAGACTCCTAGATGTAAAAGGTTTTTATTCAAATTAAGGATGAAATTTACTACTGAGCCTTTAGTATGAGCCCCTGGCAGGGAGCTCCCTTTGTTCCCTTGAACTGAACTGGTTCTCTTCTGAAACCAGCGAAAGACATGATGGTATTGTTTCTGGATTTTGAGCTGAAGAGGAACATGGAGCTGTTTTCACTCTTTAGTTCTAGTAAAAATCCCTCCTGACCTTCTGTGGATTTCTGCATGTATGTGGCCTTGAAGTGAACTGGACCGTCAGCAGAAAATATTTGTTGTTATTGGTGCCGTACTTCATCCAGTCAGTCATTTCCTAAACTGCATCTTACTTTAGACTGCTTTCAAATAAAGCTAAAACTTAATCATTTAGGATTTTCTGACCCAGACATGATCACCAGACATAATTAAAGTCCAGCCTGTAGGTAATTTTAGAGCTGCTTTTTTAAAAAAATGTATAAATTCCAATAGCAAAAAGGAAAAAAAGAACTTACCAACCATTTGCACAGTTTACCATATTGCCAAGTAGAAATGAGTGTGAAATCTGGATCATGTTTTGCCTTTAAATTTATTCCTGATCTAGGTAATTGATAGGCGATTCACATTTTGATTTTTGTGTGGTTTTCTTTATGTCCTGGTGAAGGTTCAGCTTCAGTTTGGATAAAATTCTGGATACTCAGTGAGAGCAAACACATTCATGCATTAACCCAAACAAAGATTTCCAAACAACCATATATTTGACTGCATTCAGTGAATGTCCCATAAGAAAAAAGCACAGGCTTTGTTCCTTAACAGTAGGATGTATTTTTATTCACAAACTACTGTCTGTTATTGGTAGCAGCAGTAATTTATCATCCTCATCTATCTGACATTGAACAGTCTGTGAAAATGCAGTGGTGCCAGTGTGGGTTGGTTGATTATAAAGCTTCTTTCCATGGTGGTAGATTCCTGTCTGGGTTGCACTTGACCTTAATCAGGATGAAGGACAATAAGTTATTTACAACATTGTTCCACAAGCAGCTGCTGTTCTCAGTGAAGTAGCAGGTGAGGGCCTCTTTTTATATGTGAAAACAAAGAAATAATGATACCAAGATTGCTGACATCTTGATTTCAATCCCAACCAGTAGATAATATCCTTAGGCACAAACTGTAATTTTTGTGCTGCTTTATGTGTGTTCGGTTTATTTCCAGACTTTAAAAAGCATTAAGTATGAGCACTATAAATCAACCAAGACTGATTGCATTGTGTTCAGAAGCATGAGAGGGATGTTTCTTTGTGTAGGTCTGTGGTCACTGAGGCTCGGTTTATAGCTTTCCAATGTGATCGTGTATATTTGAATGTAAAAATAGTTTTACACTTGTTTCTGTTCAACAAGCTATTTTTTCACTTAGAATCTTTCATAAATCCTAATTTTATAACTCATTCCTGTTACTCACACCACCGGTTGTTCTGTCTGTTCTCACTCAGATTGAGCTTTTTATGTGGTGTAGCTGAGCTGAAACAGCAAACGGAGACTGAAAATGTGTGGCTCTGACATTCTTAGCTGCCACACCTTCCTTTGTACATTGTAGTCACCAAACGAAGAGAAAAACTAAGGTCAAGCTTTTTTCTTAGCTGAAAGTGAAAGTTCAGTCGATGCATCTTAAAACTGGATTTTGTTTTAGCTTCTGACATAAATGCTCCACAGCAGCACATTTAACAACACTTTAGCATAGGAGCATTTTGTAATTTCTACAACCTTCTCCTTGTCTAAAGGAAGCTGAACATCTTTGCATAACAAGTGTGCTCTATTTAGGAAAGTGAAGCGGTTGAGGTCTCAGTAAAGGAGTGAGCTGTGGTTTGCCCCAATATCTAAAATGTATTCACTTATTTTTATTCCATCATGAAGTACATTTGCTGGGTCAGAAATATTTATTTGAGCATTGTTTATAGTCTAATCAAGTCAGTTTGTATCTTGGCATCCATTTTGCTTTCTCAGCTGAGAGTTCACAGAAGATGCCTCCAAACTTTTTTGGAATATTTTAAGTTTGTTGAATATCCTCTCTCTCATTATATTCACTAATAATCTCCACTGGGAGTAGACATATTTAAGCTTTTTTGCCCTTCTTAGATAAACTTGACATCTGAATCTAAAATGTGTAAACCCCAGAGTTAAAGCTTTTACTGCTGGTCTGACAGCAGCTCACTGGGGAAGTTTTCTGCTGAAGATGTTACAGCTGAATGGGTGGATTGTGCCCATGGTTCACTCTCAATAGCAAATGCATTGTGTCTTGCAAAGGAAAAGGCATAATATGTCGCTTGTCTTGCTGTTTGCGTGCAGTCCCAGCTCATTGTGGAGTTAAACAGGCTAAAGGTCATCCCCTCCCATGATAGCCGGCATTTCCTGTGTCAGGTTTTTACCTATGTACAGTGTAAGCAACATTTATGGACAGCAGTGAATTTCTTATCAAAGCTGTGTATTTTAATTTAATCCTTCCTGCTTTATGTATGAATGAGAAGTGAATCAAAGAGATGGCATCCCGTCTCTCTAGCTGTTATCCCTTAAACCCCGTGTAAATCCATCTCCACAACAGAAATTCTGTTTCAATACGCAAACTAGAGAGAAACAGTGACACCTTTATTACCTCTGAACACAACCTTCGAGACTGTGTAGTCATGAGTTATACAGTGCCACTATGACTTATTTGAACTTCTTCTCAGGTGATGAGGCCACAGCAGTGTTGGAGCGGGATGACAGATTTATGGTGTTGTAATGTAGAACAGATGGGCGTCTGAAAGTGAACAGTTGTGTTTAAAGACTGTCAGAGAGGAGACATGGTGATGAATATTCTGTTTATGTTCTGTTGAAAGTAAAACATTATATGTTGTATGATCATGATGATATGCGTGTGTGTGTGGGGGGGTGCTGGGCCCTATGAATCAATTTTTATATCTCGATAATTTTTTCCTTTATCTTGATATACGATATATATCTCGATATAATTTTTGGGGGGTCAAGTAAAGAAAGAGACCGTTCAAATTCATGGCTTTAGTGCTAAATGAACTTTTATTAAGGATCAGAAGCACATGCGCATGAAATTATTTGACTGAAATTAAGGTAGATGTGTATTAAAATGATTAAAAATAACTTTCAACATAACAAAGATACAGTTGTGCAAAATGGTAAAAAAAAAATCTAACTCGATATAAACGATATTACCCAATTCTATATCTTGTGTGACAAAGTCTCAATACATTTGAAAATCTTGATATATTGCCCAGCCCTATATGTGTGAATCATATACGGAAAGAATTTTAAACCACCCATGATTTTGGCTGATCTTATTTTAATACATTTGAAGAAGCAAGCGCCCTTTAGTCAGCCAGTGTTCAGTCTGATTGGATAGAGAGTGAGGATATGCTGAACGTGTCAGTGTATGCACATTCATTTGTCCTCTAAATTCTAACACTGGTCTAACGTTTGGGTTCACAAAGCAAAGGTTTCGCCTGATGAAGGTCTAGTACTGAAACGTTGCAATTAAATGCTTTCATGCAAGTCAGACAGTGTGCAGGAGTCCTCTTGAATTATCCTGGGTTCACAAAGCTCCAAGAAGTTAAAACAAGAGCAGAGTTAACAGAGAGGCTAAGTCTGGACATTTGCCTGTTTTACTGAGGTTGATAACCCCGACACACACCTGAGCTCTCTCAGTGGAAAAAAAAGCTCAAGCTGAGATCTTTTCTCAGGAAGCGACTCAGCCCTCGCTGTGTTTTCATCGTCCCTGTGTGGACAAACAGAAACGGATGCCATGCTGCTGCAGCCGCTCATATGTAACTCTCTGTTAAACTGGACGTCTATGAAAGGAGGATGTGTTTGTACAGACTGTGTAACCCTGAGAAATAAATGAGATTTGACATGATGTAAGCTTTGCTATGTTGATTTTTTTTACTGTTAGTCCTCAGTGATGAAATCTCGAAGTGTGTCTTTAAAAAGTACGCAGACATGTTTAAGCTTGTGTCATGAGAGGCAGCAGACTGGAAACCAGACACATTAGAGAAAATTTCCTTTGAATTTTCTTACTAAGGGCCAAAAGAATTTCATGGTTTTGACTGAAAAGAAATGTGAAATAAGCAGAAGCTGGACTTTCTTTGTTGGTTGTCCTGGTTCCAGACTATGGACGTGCGTTGTCAGGTTGTTTTGGCTAGTCGTGCGCTGGATCTGCACCGCTGGCTTTTTGAAGTGCAACAACCAAGTTGCACTCAGCTGATGAACATCAGGAGGGAAGGGTTGACATGTGGGCAGTGCTTCAAGGCATGGAGACACATTTATACTGATACACACACACACACACACACACACACACACACACACACACACACACACACACACACACACACACACACACACACACACAC
>JAVQJG010237743.1:0-23996 GCA_036024015.1 Craterocephalus amniculus | reverse complement strand
GAGATCAACACACAGAGGCGCTGTGTGACGTCGCGCAATACTCCAGATGAAAATACACACCCGGTTCTTCACAAAAAGATTTTTTAATTCCTTCAGGGTGAAAACAATGAATTTTCGCTTTTAGCTCCTTTAAAAATGATGTAGGACAATCACCAATATAGCTTACCTTCTACTTTGCATTCTCAGGGAAAAAAAGCCAAATATAAGAATTTGTTTTAATAGAAAGTCCAACTGAGTGACTTAAAGTAACTACCACAAGATTTAAAAATAAAGAAGTAAACACTCACTTTATCGATCCCACCTTTTGTATTCATCCAAGCAAAGAAATGAACATGACTACGCCCATGAACTGCGTGAAGAGGATTAGTGGAGTGAAGAAGGACCACACTGGCCAAAGTGCAATGTTAAAGCTGCAAGAGAAGCACAATAAAAGGGTCAGATATTACAGGTGTCCCTGCTCGGACATGATGTTACAGTAGCTGGAGAAGAAAAATGTAAAATAATAAAAATAAAAAGTATACAAAGAACGTTGAAAAACGAAATAAATTAAAAAGGCAGGCAAATACTAATCAATTCACAAACAAGGCATCTTTTCGGGACTGATTAAAACATATGGTTGCCAACACCGAAATAACAATAGCAACAATCTGCTCTTGTCCTCATATTTGTAACACCCTTTGTCCATTCATTGTTTGGCTTGTTTGACCTCACCTGCTCACGGTGGCTAAACTTTAATGCTGTTTTCAGAAGCTATTATTTCAGTAGCTAGTTTAATTCAGCTGTTATACAAACCGTGGCTGGGGTTGAATGTGACTTGACAAAGACAGAGAAGAGGTAACTAAGCGCAGCAATGAGAAGCTGAAAGCTTTGTCACAAAAGCCTGAGCCAGGCTCCACATGTTATTATGTTCACTACCTGGTTCCTGCAGCAGACATGCAAGACATCATGGATGGGACCCCCCAAAAGTTCCTTGCCCCTGAGTAATGTCACGGTTGCCCAAATAAAGTAAATGTATCTAAATGAGCAAATTACACATTTAACATCCACTACACTACACACAACACAGATGTTTTGGTTGTAATATGCTGCGCATCAATAGTGTAAAGAAAACTGCCACAGAATGTGAAGTGTGATACAAAGAATTTGTTCCAACATAGTGTCCATGCTATATTTGGTAATGAGGGATGAAAATAATATTCAGATAAATAATGAACTGTGAGATTAATTACATCGAAACAGGGCCTGATCGCTTCAGGTGGAGAATCCTGTTTGGCATTAATGTCGACCATTCTTTCAAAAAAAGGATGCGTCATCTCTGATCTACGATTTATTTAAATCAAATGAAGAGAATAAACTCAGAGTTACTGGGTCAAAACCTTTGTCTCATGGAGTGTTGCCCTGGTAATTGACTCAGAGTTCAATTAAACTCACTGTGAAACAGAAAATTCAGTTTCCTCTAAGTCTGTGTGAACTCACTCTGAGTTTAGACCAAAGCCCGCTTTCTGAAACAGGCACCAGGAAGAACAGGAGCAAAAAAAAACTCTTACACCCTGAGAGAAGAGGTGGAGGTGGTGGAGAAATACAAGCACCTCAGATTCAGCTGGACATCAGACTAAGCTGGGAACGCACCATGACACATCTACGAGAAGTCACAGGGTAGACTCTTTTTCTGAAGGACGCTGAGATCATTAAAAGTCTGCACCAAGATGTTATACATATACTGTCTAATTTTGATGTGGAAAGAAACATCAGAGCCAGAGACTCCAAGAAGCTGGAAAAACTGATGAAGATGCTGGTTCTGTACTGGGACTTACTCTGGATCTGCTGGAAAAAAACAAGCAGCTGAACATAATGGACGATTCTACACATCATCTCAACACAACAGTGAGGAAGCAACAGAGTAGCAAGCATCAGCCTCCTAAACAACTTATTAAAAGTTCATTCATTAATATCATTGAAATTGTTTCAACATTACAATTTCATTTTGTGTGTCATTGTCAAACCCAAAAATGTGACACTCTTAAAGGAGCTATACCTGATATCACACCTGGTTAGCTTAGCTAGCGATAGCGGCTGGTTTTTAGCTTTGGCATGACGCTCTCTCTCCTGGGTTAATTTTCGGAATGTCCAGATTCCGATCAGCTAGTAATCGCGTTCCGCTAGGGATCTGGAATTAAGTTACAAAAGTTAAACCGATTAGCCGAGATGTATACCCTTCAATGTAAAGGTATGACATCATTTAAGTGGTCAACCTTTTGACCTCATGAGCAACAGCACACTTAATCAATGATGCTTATCGCTGCTCATGCTTACCTTTGAAAAGCACAAATTGACACTTGTACATAAACAGTGTAGTTTTTCTGACAGCTAAATGATTATTTTGTCCAGCTTGATACAAGATTATCTCAACATATCAGGGTCTCGTTTGTTGTCCCCGGTTCAGCTTTGTAAACACTGGCCACGTTTACATCAGAGTTTTAATTCGTCTTTCGGAGTTAAAGTTAATTCAGCTTTACACAGATGAAAAATTACCATGTAAACACTTAATTCCTGATGCTAATGTTAATTACAAGTCAAACTCACTTCTGAATAAAGAGGCTGGTTTATGCCCGTTTGCTTCCCGTCCAAAGCAAACGGGCTCAAACTGAGTCTGTTCACATGAAAACAACGTAGCATGCTAGTGACTAGCGGCTGCTTCATAAATAGAATCTAAATCAAGCGAAAAGGGTTCTTATTACACTGTTTTCTCATGTTCTTGACGAAAAGAAACAGTGTTTTTTAACTTTAGGTAGATGTACGTACGGTACATCACTCCCACCATCCAACCAATCAGAATACTTCCCAACCCCTGGCTTTAAAGCAGAATTAAGAAAACATTTCTTCCATGTATGCCTTTTTCGTAATTAATAACTCCAAGATTCTAATTGTGACTTATTTAATTCCGAATAATTAATTCTGAATTAGAAATATCATGTAACCGTGGCCACTAAGCTTATACCATCTATTAGACCATATCCAAGCTAGGCCAACCTTTGATTTCTGTTCAATTTTCTGCATACCTGCATGATGCAGCAATAAATGCTGCAGTGGTGATGGGCGGAATGGCGGGGTATTCTTGGTCATAGTGCTGGATGCCTTTGAACCACTCCAGGTAAACAATGCAGAACATTGCCAGAGACAAGCAAATCCCAAGAAGTACCAGGCCAATGTTAAACCACCAGCTGGAAAAACAAGGTGAGGTAACTTTTAATCAACAAAGGTATAAAGGCTTTCCAAGAAAAGGAATACTGTACACTCACATTTCAACAGAACAATGAAGTAATACGTCTATTCAAAAGATCCAAAGGAGCTTTTTGTCATTTCAGTTTGCATTAACACGTTTACTGTGACAGGAAACTCAATAACTACAGTTAGTTTTGTATTAATCTAAAAACACACTAACCTTTTGATATCATCATTTTCCATGATGACATGAAGAAAGTCTGCATAATATGTCACAGCTACTGAAGCCACAATCCAGAAAATGGAGTGCTTATTTATACGAGGGAGTGGTTTCATATCTTTTTCATCCTGACCTGAAAAACAACAAACGCACACAAAAAAATCAAACTCTGAAAAAGAAGGGAAACATAAAGTTTCAACTCCTGTGTTTAAGCAAAAATTTCACAGCAAAATGAATCAATTTTATTTGGTATTTTCAAAGCCAATAGACCTTTGGTGCAAGTCTGTTAAATCTTAAAGCAATCTCTTGCTAACAAAACTGCAGCTTATGAGTAAATAGTGAGCAGCACTGAGAGGATTACATGACTTCCTCTCACGGTCATATTTTGTCTTTCTGTCCTCACATTTACAACCAAATATGAGATTTATCTTGCCTTAATAGAATGTGATAAACCCTTCCTGTAACAGGTTTAAGCAGCCTTTGAGCTGAAATTGATAGGTTTCCTCCAGATAATCTTGCCCCTCAGAAAGCTATTAATCTCTATAATTTACTGGTTGATTAAACGTAGCAGAGCCTGTTTTTGGCTGCTGAAGTAGTTGGGCATTCTGAACTTATCTTCTCAGAGTTCACACTGAACTCAATGGCTTAGACAAGCAGAAACCTTGCATTTCAATTTGAAGTTATACCAAGCCCATCTTCTTTACAAATTATATTAATATTGCAAAACATCCAGTAGGACTTCTGTATGCATGAATTTATATAAATATATTGTATACACATACATGTGAGCACTGGCAACAGCATGACTGAATGTATGCATACTTTTCCTGTATCATGTTTCCAAGCTGGCACAGCCTTTGTTCACAGTCAAAACAATCAAGAATTGCTGGAATCCAGCCAACAAGCGCCTCCGTTGGACAAATGTCCACTGTACAAACTGCCTACAAGACACCATTAGTATAAAAAGGATGCAGTCGCTGTTTACAGATAATCTTTCATTTCTTACAGGCTTAGTTTACAGAGTACAGTGCACAGCTCCAAGTTATATACAAAAAAGCAGTATTTAATATAAAATAAAAACTTAGAATCAAGAATCAATGATCTGTCAAAGGGAATAAGTCTGGTCTTTGCACTGCAACATTTTATTGTACGCAACAATGAAATAACCACTATAAAAGAAATCAGTTGGTTACTAAAATGGGCTTATATCAGATTCTCTTTTATAAAAATGAATTTATTATAATTTGTTGTAATTTTTTTGTGTTACTGCCTTGTACTACTTCCAATGCTCTCTTTACACTATCTGTGCTACTTTAATGTTCTATGTAAACCACTTACATTGCTTTGTCCAGGAAATATGTTATACAAATAAAACTTGCCTTGGTTTATAGATTAAATCCAGCAAAAGTCTATAATTTAAAACACATCCCTTTTTTGTATCCTGTATTGAATATGCAATAATTCTAAATAATGTTTATTTAAAAGTGTGCTAGATGCTAATTGATCACTAAAAATGATATGCTATTAAATCAATAAATGCTACGTGTAAATAAATCAAGTAAAAAATTAAAAGCGTTGTGGATTTGTTTAAGTCTTAATTGATCTGGATAGTTGTGGAAAGACAAACAAATGTTTATGATTAATTAAAGGAAATACATGAGGTGTTCTACTATGTTCAAAGAAAAAAAAAACATAATCTAAACGGTAAAGCTAACAAAAATTAACAGTTCATGGTCATTTCCGGATGTCTTGTCACCTTCCTACTCTGATTAAACTATAACAGTTACTTCTCTAATAATCATCCTTAGCATCGATTAAGTATGTGAATGAAAAAATATGTGGTAACACTTTGTGTGTTTTGACAACCTGCTGCACCCAAACGTAATACTGAGAAAGCCAGTTGAGAAAGGCTTTCCAGGATTAGTAGCTATGACAGAGAACTTGTTTAAATTAGCTACACAGCACAACACCCCTGAGGCTTACTCTTTTCATCTTCAGCAGATGCTGCCGTTGTTTGCATGAGAAGCTCCGCGTCTCTTTTAAATCTATTTCGCAACGTAGCGAGATCGTTGTCATTAAGCATCTTTTCGCTGAATAATTCACTTAGCTCTACGGGCTAACAGGCTAACTGCCGAGCATGCGCGAGGGCACTTCCTGCTTACAGGGGGGCCGTTTGTTGATGACGTCACGTTACAGGTTTGTTATTTTAGGGGAAAATATGCACAAAAGCAAATTTGCTGGTAGAAAACCTTTATTTGCTGTCTTTCAAAATGAACTGAACTACTAAATTTGCTCCATCAAACATTCATCAAACAAAATTGTAAGTGCGTGGACCACATTTAAGCCTTTCTTTGTGTTTGAAGAAATTACTACATTATAAACTCCCTAGTTTAGTTCACCTGTTACTTTTTTCCTTTTTGTGATATATCTTTAATGTCACTTTGCCCTATTATTCTTTTTATGGCTTTAGTCGGGATTAATTTATGTAACAAGACATAGACCTACTACATACATTTATTGAGTAACGTTTAATGCCATCACTGTTTCAAAAAAAGATGCTTAAAAAAAACAAACAAAAAAATCATTCTAATAAGAAAAATGTAAAAATAAATAACTAAAGCTCTTTTTGTTTGTTTGTTTATTACGATGCAAAGCATATTTTATTTAAAAAAAAATAGTAGGACACAGCTTCAGATGAGAAGATTTTTTCCTCTCTGGACATTTTCAGTACTTTTAAAGTAGCCTAAACTTTACAAAATACATCGTAGCTGGCTATATTCCAAAGCCAATCGTGACTTTGCTACATACCTTTACAGAGAGCAAGATTCTGACATTGCTGTACCATTTAAAAAGGTTAAATGTGGAAAGGACAGCTGAATGGATTCATTCATGTCTGATTGTCCTACATCATTTCAGTTACCAGTTTTGTCTGCATTTATTTTTTACATCTGATATTACTGCAAGAAAAATTGTGATATGATTAATGATATTTTCAATGATACGATTTTCGATTTTTTTTTCTATACAACACACTCATTCTTGGATTTCATTCCTGAAACATTACAAAAAAGTTGGAACATGCTCTCTGAACACCACTACTTCTTGGAATTAATACAGCTCCTTTGTTTCCTGTCTTTTACTGGTGAAAAATCTGATTAATCCAGGTGTGTCCAGACACAGCAACAAAAATCACCAGACACACCTGGATTAATCAGTTTGTCTGGGCAAAGACATGGACAGGCAAGGCAAGGCAGGGCAATTTTATTTTTATTGCACATTTCATGTAGATGACAATTAGAGGTGTTACATAAAAACATTAGCAACAGCAGGGAGTAAAGTCCTGTGGAGACATCAGTCCCTTAATCCTCAATATGTACTTTAAGTGAGAATAGGCTGACTTCACAACTGTCTTAATATGACTACTGAAGTTGGTGGTTTCTAACTTGACCATCTGAAGTCGAGTGCAGAGTTTTAAATCTTTTTTCGTTTGCTCCAAAGACTGTTTTCAGTTTTGTTTTCATTTAGCTGAGGAAAGTTCTGACACATCCAGTCTCTGATCTGATCAATGCATCTGATCAGTGAATGCATCAAATAATAGTCTCCTGATGTGATGGTTCTGTAGATCTGTCTGTTATCAGTGTAGCTATGGTAACTTATTTTATTGTTTTTTATCATTCTTAGTAAGTGGGAGCATGTAAATGTTGAACAGCAGTGGCCCCAAGATGGAGCTCCACAGGTTATTTTTGTTTCCGCAGAGTTATAGTTACCTATAGACAGAAGATAGGACTTAAAATAGTTAATTGCAGTGCCAGAAAGTCCTATCCAGTTTTTCAGCTGGTCTGGTAAGTCATGGTCAACCATGTCAAATGTAGCACCGAGATCCAGTAGTACCAGGACTGAAAAGTTTCCACTATCCGTGTTGAAAGTAGACAGGAAACAAAGTAACTGTATTAAGTTCAGAAAGTGGTGGAGTTTTGCAAAGAGCCCATTTGCCTGAAATAAATTAGCATCTCTGATTTGTCAAAGGCAAAAAACAGCGCTGAACTGTTTGAAGAACATACGATTTTAAATGATTTTCATATTTCGCTACAGTGAACAATATCAAATCATTCAAGTAACCTGGACTCATTTCAGAGCATAAACTGGCAAGGGTACAAGCCTGACCTGGACATTACAGCTCAAGATTTGGCATCAGTAGCTGAAATAATAGTAAGGCCAAGATTAACACGTGAGTTTTGATGGACCATGTCAGTCAATACTTAAAATAAAGAGAAGACAGACAAAAAAGAAAAAAAAAAAGGAAAAAAGATCACCGAGACTGTTGGTATGGGTTGGTGTCAACGCTCTTCATTCATTTAATTTCTGGGACTGTTGCAGTAATGCAGAAAAGTACACTGAAGTTTTAAAGGAACACAAGCTGGTAATGTTTTCCATTGACATCTACATATTTTTTAGTCTGACAATAGAAGACCCCAACCTACTAAAAAGGACATGGCTGCTGCAGCTTTGATCCGTCTCCAGAAAAGAACATGTGAAATCTAAAATACGACCCATGACAGCGTGCCCAGAGATGCTGAACTCATTTCTATTTTCACTGGCAGAATATCTTTTGGTGTTGTGATAAACTTGTCAGAAGATGTAAGAGAACTGACAAAGTGGCAGCTGGAGTTCGTGGAGCTAAAAGTTGAATCCACACATTTAGCTAGGACATGTGAAGATGATGGAGTAATAATAATGCTTGCTTCCTCTAAGTTGCTGTAGCCATGGATCAGATAATTAAGCTCCATGAAACTATGAGGAGGTGTTTAAAAATCCAAAAGATATTTCTGTGTAGCACCCATTTTAAACTAAAACACTAATCAGATCATTCAGCAGTATATAAACATTAGTATATTTATGTACTTGCTTTGAACACTAAAGATGGCTTTTATTACCAATTCTGTGAGGTCTGGATTAAAATACAAGAATTAAGCCTTACACCAGCCCAGTGGACTACAGAACATTGTTTTAATACTAGCAAACTTGAGTAACAGCTTGACTAAAACCCAGAGTATGTGATATACTATTACAGGTAAGCAGTGTGATGAATGAGTATCAGTGTTAAACCTGCTGGGATTAGGAGAGCTTCATAAAGCTGGGCAGATTTCCTCCTGTTGCGTGTGTGTGTACATGTGCGTGTGTTTGCTTGCACAGGGGTAAAGAGGCTGCTCATTCTAGCCGTGGAAAATCAGAAAGCATTAAAACTTCACCTGAGGCTGACACCAAGCGTCCTGCTTCTATGGAGCTTCTGTGTCCCTGGCCAAGTGAACCCCGTTCGGGGTGCAGAGGAATGTGCATTAGCTTCGTCCCGTGTGAGAGTCAAATTCACCTCAGGTGCACCTCTCCCGTTTCCCTTCCCCCCACTCCAACATCCAATCCCACAGATAAGGTGCCATTTCCCAGCCTCACCATGAGCTTGGAATGTGCAACGGAGCAACCTCCCATCACAATTGTCATTTTATACATTAAACATGCCACGCTTTGAGAAAGCTGACCAGGCCTGCTTAGAAATATACTGGACAGGGCACACAATTAAGCCATAAAGCCATTTAATCTTCAAGACAATGTCAACGCTATAAAAACATACAAGAAAAGATGGCAACAACAGTTTGTTTTAGTCCATATACAACATGTAATACGGCTAAAGAATCAATCTACTGGACAAGCTTGACTCGTTCTTTTAAAACTCTAAATTTGGGATTTTTGTCGATCTTCTTGTTGAAAAGTGCCAACACTTCCTGCTCCGTTTTAAAATTGCTGTCACCGGTGAAAGAGTAGTAGGCTGCCAAAACCTGCGGAAGAACAAACATTTAATGTCAAGTTGAACCAAGAACACAGATTACATCTGAGGCCAAGATGCTGGCTTTGGATGTCTACTATACAGAGAGCCACAGACTTCATGGCGCACCTTCTTCCTGAGTTTCTTCAATGGCACCTCCTGGTCAGGTGACTCTCTCAGTATTGCTTTGATGTTTCCCTTCCAGTTGAATTTTCCTGGAAATTGGATTACATAGCAATCAGTTTTGTCCAAAATTATTACCAGTAGAAGCAGTAACACTGACCTCTGGTGGCTTTCTTATTATACACCTTCCTCTGACTGTATCTCATATTATTATATCATATTATATTATATTATATTGGGAGCGCAACATTACCTTGAGAAACAGCTTGATCCTCAGTTTCCTCTGACATGAGATCATCAGCATCATTTGTTGCTTCAACTATTGGAAAAAGGACATGAGTTTTATGCTAAGGTAAATAAGTACCTGACAGTAAGTACGAAGTAAATGTTAATGAAAAGATCTAATTTACCCTTTGCTTTTTTGAGCAATGTCTCACTTTCTCCATCATTTCCGTTCTGCTCCGCATCGTCTTCATAGCCACGTTTTCTTATCTTGTCCTTTTTCTTTTTGCCTGTTTGCCCCTCTTCCGGCTCTTGTGTGCTGTTTTTTTTGTCACCTTTATTGGCTTTTCCATTCTTTTGCTGGCGGGCCTCTTTACGCTCCCGCTTGTTAAGCTTCTTCTTCTTCTCCTCCACATTCGGTTCACTGCCCTGCTTTTCAGTTCCATTTGTGCACACTTGAACTTCACCTGATGTCTCTTTATTTTCTTTTGTCTGCTGTGGTTCGTCTGGAGCCTGTCAGATGGTGAATGGGTGATGAATAACAATAATATCAATTTTTTTTTTTTTAAACTAACAACTTTTCAAACTGACACAAAACCATGCAAAGATATCAGCGTGGCAGTGCTTTTCATGAGTTGTAACTGTTAACAGCAGAGCCCCTGTCCTGTTTCCACACCTCAAAAGAAAATTACAATCAGATATACCAGCAAACATCACAAGCAACCTATTGCGTCTAGCACCCAAGTTTCGGCATTTAATCATAAAACTTTATATGTTTAATACTGATAAGCAACAGTGAAACAAGGAGTAACTTACTTGGTCAGCTGCAGCAATTATGTCCCACACTTCCTCTTGTAGATTGCTGTTTGCTATTTTAAGGCTGTTTCTCATCCAGTTCTAGCAGGAACCAAAGAAAAACCAAAGCTGATTAGTTTGAGTTTGTACAAGCTGCTATTCCAACACTTCTGCATGCTCATGTTTCTTTTCAGTTGTAGATTTTATTTGTATATTTTTTTCAGTATTTTATCCAGTGATCAAACCATGAATACCAACCTGAAACTTGGCTTTCTTCCTTGGTACATTATCATATGCACTGACTTGTCTGAGGACATCTTTGAGCTTTGCACTGACTCCAGGTTTGTTCATGGCCTCATGGACTCTCTTCAGAAAAAGATACAGAAAATCAGAAATTAAAAAAGGTTTTCCATACTCATACTTCAGCAAGCAAACAGCAATTTTCTTGCTAGGGTTACCCAAATGTTCTGAGTTTTAAGAGGTTGTGATGCAATAGGCGAGTGTGGGGGGTTAAGATATAAAATGAGGGTTTTGGAGAAAGTATAACAAATGAGGTTCTATGGTTGCGCACGCCATCCCATACATTAATGCATTTTTGGGGACCGTTAATGACATTTTATCCACGTGGTTACAGCCAACAGTAACAGTTAGTGGTTTAATAGAGCAGCTGTGTTATAGAATAAGTTTTGACCTATTTCTCAAGACATCCCATCGGACGTAAAAATACGCATCCTGACATTAGTTGAGCAATGCTTACCTGTAGCCATTGCTGCTGTTTCATGTCTCCTTTATTTGCCTTAGCCTCGTAGCCCTTGCCTCCATACTTCTGATCTTCACTGATACATTTATTATGATTCCTGTAGTCGTTGCCCCTGCGCAACACATACAGATTAAAGTGTCATTACGGGTTTATTACTCACCAATGCAGCTATCAATTTAAAAAAGTACAAAAGTAAACACTGGGTTTAATTATCACCAGAAATCTTTTCCACAGTCGATGCACGACAGGACCTGGCACCCGCGGCACATGTTCACGTGTTTATCGACCTGAGCTTTTTTCAGGGACTCACCACACGCGTTGCATGTAAAGAACACCATTATCAATTATTTACTTTTAAACCTAAAACTAAAATAGCAACGAATGTACAGCGATCGTAAAAGCAGGACCTGGCCGACAACCGTGCCGCCGACACAATCTAACCTCACCACCAGTTAGGAAATGTTTACAAAATAAACATATGACGGGCGTATGACATTTGGTGGGTGTTAATTTATAATTCGTAACTTATCTTAGTCGTAATCTTAAACTTATTTGGCTTCAAAATCCTTACTAAACGCGAACATTTTCGTTTAAACTTTTCAAAACACACGTGACTACAACTGCATTTGGAAGCTACGTTAATGAAGTTCCGCTGGCAACTCCAACCAAATAAAGGTTCCGAGTGGAATTGCAACGGGGCTTTAACGCAGCTGGTGTAACACTGTGGTCTTAAGTATGAAATATTTTTGCCTTATATTGACACATTATGACATGTGAAAGAATTATTTTCTAATATGTTTCCTGATAATTGATCACCCTGTTTGCCTCGTATTTAGGAAGCTTAAAATATACACCGTACCAGGAAGTGACGTCTTATTTTAGAGTCGAAAAGTGACCCATCATCCCAATAAGAGCTGGCCGTGTTTTGATGTGGGTTTTGGCTTGTGCCTTTTTAATTACTTTACAAATCAAATGTATTTGATAATTTAGCCTTCGAATGAACTTTGCGCTAAACGTATTTATCTCTGTTACCGCATCCCCTTGTTAGCGCGAGCTGGTAGTTAGCTCAACCGTTTTCGTCCAATTTTTGCATGAGCGGTCTATTCGCACGCGCACTTTGGATTCTGCGCGATGGTTGAACAATATGTTTATATTAGTTAATATAGTAATTTTAAAAAATATTGTCAGCATACTATATGAAACCATAACAGTAAATATCGACTCTATTAGCCATTTGTTTTATGTGTCGTGTCTCTTTGGCGCATTTTTGATGGAGAAGCTGATTTTAACTGGTTGATCAGCTGAGTGACCATGGATACCCTGTCAAGCCACAGCTCCTACCTCCTCCAGCAGCTTCAGGAGCAGAGAATTCAGGGACTGCTCTGTGATTGCATGCTGGTGGTGAAGGGTGTCTGCTTCAAAGCACACAAAAATGTCCTGGCTGCTTTCAGCTCCTATTTCAGGTGCCTTTTGTCTACTTTTGTCTAAGAATCATTTATATTTCTAGGTGTTACAGAGTATTCATGTGTTAATAACAACTTTGTTCTTTCCAGGTCTTTGTTCCAAAACTCCCCCAGTCAGAAAAATGATGTGTTCAACCTAGTTATCCAGGATGTTGGTGGCATTGGACAAATACTGGACTACATGTATACTTCCCATCTTGACGTTAACCAAGACAATGTACAAGCGCTTCTGGACATTGCTCAGAATTTGCAGGTTCCAAATGTGCAGAGCATGTGTAATGCTTTCCTAAAACCTTGTCCCCCACCTGTTGAAATGCCTTCCTTTACTCTTCCAGGCATGCTAAGCTCAGAGCATGACTGTCTTTTGGGGAGCAGTCTTCCTCATGACGTTGACCTGCACTGTGCTCCTGAACCTCAGAGGCCAGGCTTCTACAATGACATGGACCACGCTAGAAGGATGCCCATTTCTGTTACGAACAGCAGCTCAAACTTTGACATGCCTAACAGCTCACAGACACCTGCAGAAAAACAGCTGATTCATGGATATAAGCTTCGCAATTTCAACAGTAAACAGTACTTCAAGCAAAGTGCAATTCAGACCAATAGTGCAGCTTTAAACCAAGGCCCAGCTTTGGTGTCAGTAGAAGAGCCGCACTGTCAGCTTGGAATCAACCAGAGTGGCAACAACTCCCATGTGAGCTCAGGAAACACAATTCAGTCTAACCCTTCCTGCATATCTATAGCAGTGGAAAAAAACCCAGTTTCCTCTTTGACACCCTCTGATAATTTAAACACCCCTAATTCTGACTCATATGATTCCATGATCAACAAACCTGTCCGCCCAAAGAAGGCTGTGTACCTGAAGAAGTATAACTACCTCCGGTCTCAAAAGGCTCTGGAGGAAATGTGTGCTGAATCAGTTACTGAGCCAGTGATCAGCTGTCCCAAAGAGAGCCATCGGGAGGAGTCAGTGGTGCAGTCTGAGGCTCCAGAGGCTCCGGTAGAAAGCAGCACTGCAAGTAGAGAAGAGGCCTTAGAGACACCAGATGTCCATCTTCCCAGTCCTCCTCCGGTTAACCAAGAGGAGCAGAATCTGAAGCCTGCTCCAGAGCCTCCACAGCAAATAGGACACAAGCAGTACTGCTGTGAGGTTTGTGGGAAGATCTTCAAACACCCGAGCAACTTGGAGCTGCACAAGCGCTCACATACTGGTATCTAATGCTCTATCTGCTTACCAATCAAGCTGATGTGCAGAAACATGTTTGATTATAAAGAGTCATTCAATGTAAAATAAGCTTTTTGGTTCTTGTTGCAGGTGAGAAGCCCTTTCAGTGCAATATATGTGGGAAAAACTTCTCACAGGTATTTCTGTTGTCTTCTAATTTTAGCAATATTGTTTTTTTTATGGTGGTGTTTTATTGAGCTATGATTGTGTCATTTTTGCCTCACAGGCTGGAAATTTACAGACACATTTGCGACGACATTCTGGAGAGAAACCATATATCTGTGAGTTATGTGGTAAAAGGTAACGTACCTCTACTAAACAATTTACAAGATAATTTCTGCATCTTTCTTCCTTTTTTACTTCAGAAAAAACTGAAAGTTTCTAACTATCTATAATAAAAGAATGTCATAATAATAAAATGATAGTTTTTTTTCTGTAATGTAGTTTTCAGCACAACATAGTGTGATATCATGCCTGATGCGATGTTGTCTATAGTACATGTCTATGATGGTTTTTGTAAGTTGAACACTCACCTGTGTTTTCCAGCTTCACTGCATCAGGGGATGTCCATCGTCACAAGGTGGTCCACACAGGAGAGAAGCCGCATCTTTGTGACATATGTGGCCGAGGTATGTGGCATCTTCCCCCGTACTGTCTGTGTCCGAATTGTGCCTTTCTCCAGCAGAAAAGTGTGCTTGTAGGTGCTTTTTGAAAAAAAAAAAAAAAAACAATCACCAATGTTTTTTTTACTTTCATTTCTGTGATAACCTCTCCCCGGGAGGCTACCTAGCCAAACATCTCCATATAGCTGCTTATGATAAACCAGCTTTACCCGTCTGTTGCCTCAGAAGAAGCCTTTCTTTATATTGTCAACAGCTAAGTTTACCAAAACTCGGTCGTAAACAGGACTCCTGTCCTCTGTGGGACTCGGTCTGTTTTCAAATTAAAGTTGAAAAGTTGGAGCTTTGACACATTCATATCGTTATGATTACTGTAAAGATTTAGTGACGAGCTAAATCCATCATCAAAAATGGCATCAGGATAAACAGAGAGAACAAGTTTTCTTTCCATCTGACTATTTCTGTCTATTTGCCGATAATCTCTATGAGGGGTTGTATGGAAAAAAGGGGAGAAAAAGCCGCCTTGACGACACCAACTTCTTTCTCAGAAATTCAGCAGAAGATTTTTTATTTTCTAAAAACAAAGTGCAGGATGCACAACTTTTCTAAAGACAACTACATCCACTTTCTACGTCTTGGATCCATTATATGCACATCAAACCATACATAATATTCTTTATTACCCACCTGTTACCTGACATGTTACCTGAACATGTCAGTTATCACTTACCTTCTTCCCTGAACTCTTTGCCACTGCTGGTCAGACAGTCTTCCTCACTGTCAGGTTTTAAATCCCTTCTAAGGTCCGTTTCACTCGGTTTGAGTTGCTTTTTTTTTCATATCATTTATATTTGTATTGTTCTTACTGTTTTTATTGCATTGCCTTTTTACTATTTCTCTTAGTTTGCTTCTTTTTGTTTTATCTGATTTACTGTATATCCATCATGTCTTCTTTAGTTCCTTTTATGTTCAGCACTATTCAGTGGCTGCTATTGTAAAGTGCTGTATGAATAAAGTTGGCTTGCTTTGACATAATTAACATAAACTCAGTTGTAACTGTGGCATTCATAAAGCGACCCTTTAACTGATATCTCATAGTTTCAATAGGCTTGCTGAAAAATGGCACATCTGTAGCACCGATCTTTTCCCCGTCATGTTTGTTCCTCAGGATTTAACAACTTAAGCAACCTCAAGGAGCACAAGAGAACTCATGCAACAGATAAGATGTTCACCTGCGACCAGTGTGGGAAGTCCTTCAACACGCACAGAAAGCTTCTGAAGCACAAGGCTCGGCATGCTGGCGAAAAGCCACACAGCTGTGCCACCTGTGGTGAGCAGGAGTCACACGCCATACCAGAAATTATAGAATTATAGCTCTCATATGACACACATTTACATAAACATATTTTAGTATAGAAATGTATCTTAGTGGCACAATAATCTATTTTTATTCCCTGTAGTTTAAGGGTCAATGCAAAATAATTTTAAATAAATTTGTATTAAATTTTCTTTTATATTTATTTTATATATATTTACTTCATTATATATACATTTGTTTAATCACACAAGTATTACAACTAACAGATCACAATGGATCTGAACCTGTTACAATAATTTAATTACAGGTATCTGGAACTAAAAAAATCCAGTGTTTCACATTTTTATTAGAGTTAATTGACCAAATTCATCCCGCAGACCAGACTGGACCCTTTGGCGGGCTGGTTTTGGCACCCGGGCCGTATTTTTGACATCCCATTAGTTTGGTTTTTAGAAATTGTCTACACACTGTTTCACTTTGATGTTTTATTATGTTATACAGGGAAGTGCTTCATTGGCTCAGGAGATCTGCAGCGTCACATACGCTCACACACTGGCGAGAAGCCTTATATCTGTAATACCTGCGGAAAGAGCTTCACCCGGTCTGCCATGTTGAGGAGACATAGCAACATGCACTGCAAGGGTCCTCCAGTCGACAGCCCAGTCACGGTCAGCTCGGAGCAGACTCACAGCTCAACTGAAGCAGCTTCATTCGCCAAACCTGTCAGCCACAGTAAAACGCCCTCTGCTACCACTGAGCAGCACTTCTCTGCTGTTATACCTAGCACAGAGTTAAATAAGTCCCCCTCGCCTGCTCCTTCACCACGACAAGCCGCATCACATGTTGAGACACCAACTCCCAGCATTCAGCTTAGTCCGGCACCGACCCCCCTTCCAGAGCTTCGCTCCCTGGTTCCCCATCACCTCCTGTCATCCAGCCACCAGGAGAGAGGTGCTGCTCTCCTCCCCACTGACCGCATAAAGCTGGCCAGACCCCACGTGACTCAGGAAGCTGTGTATGGTCCATACGTGGAGAATGGGAATATTTCTATGGACTGCGACTCAGCAGGGAGACCATATCTGCCTCCCACGGACAACCACGGCCCTTCCGCTGTAGGGTCCAGCAGGCATTACAAGCCCAGTGAAGGCCAGTTTATTTCCAGTGTAACTTTGTGGGGCCTGGCAATGAAAACTCTGCAGAATGACAACGACATGGAACAGTGAGACATTGCATTAGTTTAAGCACAGCAGAGACAGACTTTAGGTCATGCCATTTCAGAAATGTTTATGCTTCTGTTGACATTATTTTTACCACCTGAATCATAGAGTTGGTGGATAAGTGGTGGATTATGGGAGGTAAAATAGTAATAATTCAATAATAATTATTAATTATAGATGTATGTTGATTTGGTAAATAAAAAGAAAGTAAGTGCTTCCAAATTTTTTTGAACTCCATTGTAAGGATGCTCATTAGAGAGGATTTATCACCAGGATCTGACTTTGTTAGCAACCATAGTCAATCTGAAAGCTTTAGCCATAAGAGAACAGCACAGCAGCTGTTTTACACCCTCCATGATTCAGTGAAGGTTTACTTTGTATCATTGGTCTCGTGTTTTAAATGTTTTATTTTTTGTTTGGGGTTTTAGTTTAATTTAAAAAGGCAAAATGGTTTAACTTTGGATTTACAGCGCTGCATATTTTATATCCAAATGTTTTATGCTCAAAATGTTTTACAGTTATCATATACATAAAGCAATAAAACAATTGTGTTCTATTTGCTGTAAATCTGTTTTAATACAAAACATCTCCCTGCAGTTTTCTGGTCACTTGATGGCACTGAGTTATAGAAAACATTTTTAGAGGATTGATTTCAACAGAGCATGACAAAATCTAATTTCTTTAATATTTGGAAGTTGTGCCATAGACAGGCATGGCCATATGTTCTTACATTTTTCCTATTCAATGAAACTACTATTGTCATGTTGATGTTATGCCACTAAAAGTCTACAGAGGGAGCTAGGAACCACATGGCTAAACATGTATGTATTTCCAGAAACACCTGACACTGATATCCCACCGGATGTCTCAGGCATTTTTCTTTTCTACTAATTCAAAGCACACATTGCCTTTAGAATACAAAGGCTGTCTATGACTTAATGTGTAGCAGCATTGTATGTACTGTATACAGCACTATGTGATGCAGTGCTTGTCCACTCACTCTCGGCCATGTGCCTCAAGGTATGAACACTGCTTATTAGAGAGATTTGGCTTCATGGATGCTGCTGCTGAATGCAGCTGTCACAAATAAGAATCATTTACTACGCATCCAGTAAACACTATGCACCAGTAATCATCATGCAAGCCCACTGCAGAGTGTGAGAGATGTAACAGTGCACAGAGCAGACATCATTTTCTCTGACATTGGCTGCTAATGAATGGTCCTCATCGTCACAACACACAGGCCCCCTTATTCCATGCTTGCTGGATTAGTTGCCTAGCAACACATAGGATAAGTCTGTTATCATGAGGTCCGTTCATTCTTCTTCATTACCCTTTACATTGGTCCCCCAAACCATGGTGGAGAAAAGGAAGGGATTTTGGTGGGAAGGTACTTGATCCTGATGCATATCTTGCAAAAAGAATTACAGGCTCATCTGAGAGAGTGTGTTACAATGCATACAGTGTGAATGCACCGATGTTTACATTTATCACAGTTTGTCATATTACTTACGATACTTGGATGATGGGTTGTTGTTTCTTTTTTATTTCCATAATGTAAAATATATACAAACCATAACCAGCTCAAGCATGCTTTCAATTTACAGCTAATACCAAAGTGTGGCCCAGCTTTTATTCTTCCCAGGAGTGTCACACTGAAACACATTTGCTTAACAGCTGCCTTATGTCTGGTCTCATATGCAGAAAATTTAAGCAACGGTCTTTATCCTAATATGGGCTCTTTGAGTAGAACTATTTAGTAAATTTTTATTATTGGCTGTAGGTTTGTGTTTGCATCACTCTGTGTTATTGTTCTCTGCATGGACAGTATTCATAATCTGCAACCATTTTTCTCAGTAATGTTATATTCTAAAGCAAGGTTTACTTACTCTGGACCTCTTAGAACAGTGTCTTGCAGGTTTTCACTGTACTCCTGGTGCAATACACCTGGTTCATATAATATGGTGTCCAACTGCGTGTTGTCCAGTTCTGCACAAGCCTCTTAATGACTCATTAAGAGACTCCGCAGAGCAAGGAAACATTGAAAGCCTGCAGAGTTGGTGATCCCTGCATCTATTCTGTAAAGTCAGTGTAGTACCCCTTTACAGAGCCCATGTTAAACTACAGTAGTTATTTATTTTATGTTTATGGAAATATCCTGGAACATATTGAGTTGCCCTCATATTTAAAAAAACTGTTTGTCTCAGGCGGTACATTGTCACAGCAACACTTGTCACCTTCTGTGTGAGATACTCTGTTAAAGTTCTCACCTCTTCAAGTGC
Organism: Craterocephalus amniculus; assembly: GCA_036024015.1. NCBI lineage: Eukaryota > Metazoa > Chordata > Actinopteri > Atheriniformes > Atherinidae > Craterocephalus > Craterocephalus amniculus. The sequence continues at coordinate 4,711 of JAVQJG010237743.1, read as the reverse complement.
CTCCTCCCACAAGATCCACTCTTGTTATTTGTCAGCTCTGTATTTAAAACTACAAAACAAACAGAACATAAATCATATTTACAGGACATAAATTAAGAAAACAACACATCTAAAAGAAAGTTTCTGTCTGTTTATACATTTAAATATGAAGCATCTGGTGCAAAGGGGAGGTAATGGAGGCGATGGGAAGGGTGAAAATATAAAGTTAAACTGCAGTCTGTGATGAGTTATTATGTGAGCTCTTGTTGTGGGAAGGTGTCAGTCATGAGTTTGGACAGGAGCCTCACATGACAGCAGAAGGAAAGAAACAGTTTTAGGGCTGATGGACTGCAGCCTCATGCCAGAGAGGAAGGTGATGGAACTTTATGGCTGGAGTCCTGGAGAAGAACAGGTCCAACAATCTGTTGATTGCAGCCAATCACTCTCTCCAATCCAATCACGGATGATGCGCTGCAGTCTGTTTTGTCTTTGATAGTGGCAGGAGGGTACCATACGGTGATGAAGATGGTGAGAATGGACTGAATGATGGAGGTGTAGAAGTCCACCAACACCAACCTGGGCAGTTTGAACTTCAGGTCCTGAGAGAGGATTGTTCCCAGTAAGATAGGGGACTCCACGGCTGTATCAGGGCAATCATGCAGGGTGATGGGGAGAGTAAACCATCAAATATCTGCAGCCACAACATCAACATGCAAACTTCACACAGAAACTCCAGCAGCAGTGTTACAAAAAATATAAAGCTCGCAACACAATCTCTGTTAACCTTGTTCCTGTATTCCTTCTTACTTGAATTCCACAAACACAAAGAAAATGCTTCATTCTACTCCTATATTCATTAGCCACTTTGATGTGGAATCATCTCTCCCCGTGACCCCCCTCTCCCTGTGCTGCTCCCTCTCTCACCCCATCACGCTAAAGTTAATCCTGATTATGTGTGCTGCCTAACTGCTGCAAAATGAGACGCAGCCTAATGCCATTTTACGCAGAAGCATTTCCAAAGTCCCTCTTTTGTTCCAATATCTAATCACATTTCATTGCTTTGTGCTGTCACAGGCATATGAGGAGAGGTTTAATTAACGAGTGAGTGTGAAATATATGAATCCCTCTAAATTTTGCCAGCTGTGACTTTTCACTGCAGGAAAAAAAAACAGCCAGGCAATAGCTGATGTATTTTGTTTGTTTTTTTGCTGTTGCAAAATGATCCTTGTGTCTCCTGCAGCTCCTGTTACTTGCAAAATCAACCCCCTTCTGTACTGTTTAATGGATTTTCTCACTTTTTCTACCAATTACTGCAGCACAGTGGTATTATTATTAGTAGTAGTATTTTACACACTTGAGACTGCATCGGCTCTAGTAGATGTGGACAAGTTCTGGCAGTGGTTCTGTAATTGCTGTGGAGCTGTGGCTTGTTGCTGTGTTGGATGAGATGGATAAGTGGCTGACCTAGTCTCTGTGCTATAATTCCTCTGTGTCACAATATGAAAGAGGCTTAAGCAGAGGAGAAGAATGGCAATTGTTCCCACTTTTGCTCTGCTGTCATCTCTCTGCTGTATTTCCTACAGCTTTTCTCATCTTCTCAGACTTTACCTGCTTATCTAAAACCATTCAGATTTTCTCTGAAGATGTCATTTATGCAATGTGGTGCACTATCCTATATGTAGATTTGGTTGCCAATACCAGTCCACTGTACATACACAGGCATGCCCTGCATCCTTCTTACGGCTTAGACCGCGCTGCTACTTCCCTGCTATCTTGCTTTCTCACAAACACATAGACCCACGCTGGCCTGTAGCTACTGTACCCAGGTGTTTTTCTGACCCTGCAGTGTACTTGCAGTTTCTTGGGATGTGCTTTGACACCTGTCAGTGTGAATGACAGTTTATTCCCCCTCAAGCAAAGAAGGGAATCAACCTGCTACAGTCAGACTCAGAAGTAGCCTCAGAGTTGGCTTTGCAGTTAAATGTGTCACTGGTTTTCTGCATTCCTGCAACCAGTTATACCTGTAACTCTATTCTGCATACCACACTGAGGTAATTTAGATAAAATTGGCTACATATGAAGCCCCCCCACCCACATTCATGATGCCTATTTGTAGATTCATATGCTGTAATATGTTGAAAGACATGGCAGAAGCTCTTCTTCATGTGTGTTGACCATATTTCAGGAAAAAGTAGGAAAAAGTAAACTAAGAACTGGACTTAAAGGTATAATATAAACTTACATCTCTTGAAATAACCCTACATTCACTGTATCTTTTCTTGCTGACATTAACTCACATCTGCTGCTATAGAGCACCACAACTTGGAGATGGTTAGTTTAGCTAGGCACATGTACCAGAAATGAACCTGTGAAGATAAATACGTGATCTTTGTTATATGAACTGAAAAGATTCTCCTGGACTACGTTATGATTGGGACAAAACAAGATCAGATGCTTCTTCTGTTTTTTGTCTGTTACACTTCTTTCTTTCTTTCTTTCTTTCTTTTTCTTCTTTATTTTGTGATTTTATTGTTTTTAATTATTTTTAATGTTCTCTGCACCCATCTGTAATGTTGTTAATGTCTGCATGTAAAGCACCTTGACTTGTCATGTACATGATATGTGCTATACAAATAAACTTGCCTTGCCTTCAGTAATGCCAAATGAAGCAAGAGGCATTTTCTAAAGCAAACATTTCTTCTCCCCTAATATATGGTATGTTGGCATAGGTGTGTTATGATAATACAAGTACACCACCTCAGAGAAAGCAGATATTGCCATGACATAAGTCTGATGTTGTCTTTGTTTCATCATAATCTGTCCAAATTAAATCTTTATTTTTCCAACTGTGCAGTCAAATCAAATGGCAAGTTTCCATGGAAGCCTGTGGCCAAAGCTCAGCTCATTACAGGAAAAATATTCTAACTCAAAGGATGAAGTACACATGAGAGACTTTATTCCTCTTGTTCAGATCATTTTGATTTCCAGTGGAGAAAACTTTAGCCAATCAGATGCATCGGTTCCCTAATCGGGAGGACAGAGCCCTTAAGGCAGAGTGAGTGTGTGTGTGTTAGAGGGGGACGATAGCAGAGATGCTGAAAAATTAGCCACGCTGTCAGAGCAGTTTGCACTTTAAAGGAATTGTCACCAGTGGAGCGGACTCGGGGAAGCCCTCTTCGTGCTTCATCTTCTTGCCTGCAGTGAGATTCAGGCTTTTTCTCTTTGCCTTGGCAGGCTCATTAGATGGCAAACTGCTCCAACTCCCTGTGGACCTGGATGCAAATGGCATTCAGACAGCCCGGGATCGTCCCATAAAATGACCTGTATATGTGCGCGTACATGTAAAAAAAAAGCATGCTTGAATGATGCCCTGTTCCTGGTTGTCACAGATCGTACAGAGTGAGTCCCCAAACAGTGAGTCACATTTCCATTGGGCATGTAATGTGATTTCATCAGGTTGGTCCGATGCTTCTGAACAATTTTACCAAAGTTTGGGAAGGAGCAAACAGGTTCATCACTCAGAGGATGCAGGTAGAAAAAGACTCCCTTTCCCCACAATAAGGACGTGTTTTATTTTCTTGCTAAGAATGAGATGGTTTAATCCACTCCAATGCATGCTAACCATGGAGTCGCAAGACTGTTGGCCTAGTTTAGCTCAAAGACTTAGCAGGAGGACACTGTTTACAAGGATCAAGCCATAGTGGAAGGATTTACCTGCCAGCATCCTGGAAACTCAGCAATAAACACATTTTATCCTGTTTGTTTCTACAAGCATTGTGCAATTCTAACATGATCATTTCAATTAAATATTTTGATGCAATTTATTTATGGGCCACATCTTTTTAATCAGAAGAGATTATCTGTCAGTTAACAACTGATGTTAAAGAAAACATATATTTATATAATTTATTAAAGTCATATGTTGGAACACTTGACACAAAAGCAAAGGTCCTATCATTTAACTGGACCCCTAGCATAGTGCAAACTTAATTCAGGTACTAAAGTGCAGGTAAATGCAGCATATAATGCACAATATTGATCTACATCAACGATGGTGATAATAATGCAGCTATTATACAGCATAATTTCACTAACTGCCTACTTGGGTGATAATATTTCTAAAATCATTTACATTTCATGAAGAGGATAAAAATAATTTCCATCAGTTTTGAAAAAAATGCAGTGATTTTGGTCCATTTCTAAATCAGAAAGAACACTATAGTGGAATCATTCAATAAAATATCGAAAGGATTTCCTTCGATGAATAGTTTTTAAAAAAGATACTCCTCTTCCAAGGGGCCAATCCGCGTCTGTCTCCATGCAAACATGCGCCTCCACAATGAAGAGGGGGGTGGGGGGTGACGGTTGCTCAAGCTTTTCCGGCCGCTGTAGGAATCAGAGCCTCTGAGTGTTTACGTGCGACACACATCAGTCGCTTCTCTTGGCTGGCTGTTTCAGCTTTTGCTCATCCATTCAAACTAGTAAGAAGCAAATCATCCTGCTGCTGCCATGGACACCGCCAACCAGGTGAGTCAAACAGCGAATAAAAAGATGCTTTTGCCACAGGAATGACCTGGAGCTCGTTACCGCTCAATTAACCAGTGCCTCGTTAATTGGGGCTAGAATTGTTTTCTGTGTGTGTGTGTGTGTGTGTGTGTGTGTGTGTGTGTGTGTGTGTGTGTGTGTGTGTGTGTGTGTTTGTGTGTGTGTGTTTGTCAGTGATCAAAGCTGA
>JAVQJG010237717.1:0-21719 GCA_036024015.1 Craterocephalus amniculus | reverse complement strand
ACCACAATGCTAATTATATCATGGTCATGCAGGTGTAATATGACATTTGTTTTATAATATAGTGGTATCGGTACTTGGTATCAGCCGATACCAATAGCACAAGTATCGGAATCGGTATCTGGAGGAAAAAAATGGTATTGGAACATCTCTATTAACAGCAGCACTGTTGGTTAGTGCGGTAGTTGTGTGATGCAGGCTCGATCTAAGCACATGAAGCAGGCCTTTATCACCTCTTTCATACCTCTGTACATGGGTCCATGTGTAACCTAGAAAATCCTTCATCCCCATCATTAATTCAGGTTTATCCTGTCATGACAGGGTCCAGATTTGTTTCTTTGATCTGAGCGAAGATGGAGCGATCTGTAACTTTCTTGGAACGTACATGTAGATGAGATGCACGGTTTCAACTGTTCCCACCCACATTATGATTACTGAGACTAGCTCATGTTAACTCTCCACTTCCTCACGCAAGCACAGTCAGATTTTCATTTTACTGTTTGTCTCTTTACAACATGTATGATTATGTGTAGAAGAATAACTTAAAATGATGCACCAGGTTGTTAGTTTCCAAAAAATGGTTATTACATGTGAGTGTTTTTAGTCTGAAACTATTAGAAAAATAAAAACAACAAGCCAGTTTTGGGCTGCAGCAGCTCTGTGTGTTGATCTGTGGAGCCTTCATTGAGAAGATGGAGTGTTTGTCTCTCTGCGGTGTTGCTGCAAAAGCTCCACAAAGATGGCAACATTAATTTTGAAGCTGCTGCATGTTAATACCTAGTTGAATACACAATTTCAATATTTATTATCAATATCTTTCTCACCAATCCTACAACAGAGAACCACATCTTGAACTGTGTAATATGTCAGAGGAATCCCACACAGCTTTATGGCTTTATTGACTGACAAACTGTATTATTGAATCCACTCATGTAAAATTTCTGTGGCAAATCGGTTAGAAAACACATTTCGAGTGGAAGAAAAGGATGAATATTCTGGTCAGCTATAGAGAAATAAAAAGGAAGCACAAAGGTTTACAAAAAACAAGATTATTTACAGATATTGCCACACTCTAAACTGACTCAGGAGAATAACTCCATTGGATCCTGAATTGTTGGTCTGGTTAGGTAATTATTTTTGCTCTGATTCTGTAAAGTGCTAGATCCTAAATAACACAAATATAATATGTGACTTCTCAGTCTTCATGACTGATATCATCACAGCAGCAAGGAATTTTCTTATTCTAAAATCACAATGTCTCCCATCAGGCTGAAACTGCATTTTATGCATCAGTGTTATTACATGCCATTCTATTATTATATGGCAGAAGGAAAAACTCTTGTAGATACAGGTAGATTATGATGCCAGAGTATAACATACATGTATATCAAATGCCCAGATGTTTTAACAAACATTAAGTCGTTTATATTATATAGATCCTTCAAAAGATGGAGACGATCCGTTCTGCTCCTTCAGTACCGTAGACAGCAGCAATTTTCATTTTATTCATTTTATTCAGAGCAAAGGGTCTCTGGTTACAGAGACCCTTTGCTCTGAAGCTACAGGTGGAATTGGGTGCTGGGCAGAAAGCGCAGTGCAACCGTCCCATGGCACGTCTGCTTTTGGTGAGATCCAAGATTAGCGACATCAATGTTAATAACAAAGTGTTTGCGACTAGTGTCCTTACACATGAATGATTGGACTTTTCGCCTTAAAGTGTTTCAGATGATGTTAGGGTTACATTTCAGCAAACTGAATGATGTCATGTAGTTTTCTATGGTGACTTGGGTGAAGATAGACCTGAGGACCATGGTGGGGAAACATTTGTCTGCATAGATGCTGCACAGCATCAGTTGGTCAACTGTGGCTGACTTCCTGTACTGTTGCCTCTTTGCTCTAAAGAAAACTCTAGTATAACTGAACAGATAGTTGAGACTCCAGTGTTCGCTTTTCAAAATAAAATATTTGCACAACAGTGTTGCATTTCTTGAACAAAATTTCACTCTTATTATGGTACGTAAATGTGTGTAAATATAGACTTTATATTTATATGGATCCATTACATGTAGCAGAAACCCTGCCTCTCTTTTCCTTTTTGAATTCAACATGGTTTCTTCTGTCTTTTCACTTTTCTTCTGCCAGATGGGGATGATGGGGAACCCAGGTGGCCCCTTTGGAGGTCCGTATGGCGGTCAGGGAAATCAAAGTCTGGGAGCTGCAGGGCTGGGTCCTCAGCTCCAGAACAAAGGTCCCATGGCCAACAGCCTGGCCCAGTTTAATGTGGACAAGAAGAATCAGCCCATGCAAGGAATGGGAGCCATGGTAAGGCGTGAAAATGCTTCTGATATGTCAGATTCTATTTCTCATGAGTTATAAGACTTTAGTGTTGCAGCTTTTAGACATTAAGTTAATCTTCACTTATTGATATTTAACCATAAGGTTTTTTTTTTATTTGTTCGTTTGTTTAAACCTAAAATTCCTTATTCATGGAGTCTTCTATATTGTCTCTGTTTCCATGTCTTTTTTTTTTTTTAGGTTAGGTGAATTTCTCATTCTTTGCTTGTCTCATGAATTTTCATTTATAAAAATATCTGCCCGTTTTGATTCCAGGGCGCGCAGCAGTCGCAGGCAGGAGTGGGTGGTCCTACAGGTGCAGCCCAGGGGATGGTGCCCAATGCTCCGGCAGGTCTAGTTGGGCCTGGCGCTCAAGCCTCTGCAGCATCTGCTGCAGCTGGAGCACCACCAACTGCTGACCCTGAGAAGCGCAAGCTAATCCAGCAGCAACTAGTCCTTCTGCTTCACGCGCACAAGTGCCAGCGACGGGAGCAGGCCAACGGAGAAGTCCGGCAGTGCAACTTGCCCCACTGTCGCACCATGAAGAATGTCCTCAACCACATGACTCACTGCCAGGCTGGCAAGTCCTGTCAAGGTATGTGGGAGAGAATATTGTAGCTCCTGCTCCATGTCTGAATTATGGCCCATTTTATACTGGCCATCTTCCTCGCAGAGATTATATTAGCTGGAATGGCCAGTTTACAAGGCGTGGCAGACATAGTTGGTGTGATATTTGATTGGTTGTGCCCATTGATTCAGCAGCTTTTTACTTTACTGTGTTGAATCTGTAATGTTTTTTTTTTTTAAACATGATCTCTACATTCATGCGTATTATTGTTTTCCCCAACTTTTGCCGTTTTTCGTTCCCAGTGGCTCACTGTGCATCCTCGAGGCAGATCATCTCCCACTGGAAGAATTGCACGCGACATGACTGTCCTGTTTGCCTGCCACTGAAGAATGCTGGAGACAAGAGGAACCCGCAGTGTGAGTGTCTGTATCTGACCAAAACCATTTACCTATACATATTTTCTTTTTTGTTACATTAAAGTACACAGTTTTTATGTTTTTAGGTGATTATGCAAATTAATTAATGGAATATTTTCAGTATTGCCTAGCAAAGATTGTCAACTTTTAAATACGCTGCTCAAAAAAGTAAAGGGAACACCTGAACACATCTTAGATATTGAATTAAATATTTCAGATGAAAATCTTTAGTCATATTGAAATGTGTTCAGAACAAAATAACATGAGAATGATCAATGGACATCAGAATTGTTATCCCATGGAGGTCCAGATTCAGGATCATACTCAAAATAAAGGTGGACAGATCCAATCATGGGCTGACCCAACTTGTGTGGAAATTCCTCAAGAAAAATCAAAATGAGGTTCAGTTGTGCGAGGGTGGTGAATGCAAAATTGACCAAGAATCAGCCAGAAAGGATGAAGACAGGGAAATTATCTGTGGCCTCTACCTATAAAACTATTCCTGTTTGAGGGATCATTGTTTACCCTCTAGTTCACCTATTGTTAATTTCATTAAAACCAAAGTAGCTGAAACTGATTAAGAAGCCTCTCTGCTACTAAACTGACCATATCCCAGAAGTTTAATCGATTTGGCGCTATGCCTTGATTTAAAAAGTGCTCCTTGATTTCTTTTCATCAGTGTAGTTGCAAATAACAACCAATAATCTTTGCATTTTAAGAAAAATGAGACCAGAATCATTAATTTGGCTAACATTTAGTGAAATATAGTCTCATCTGTGAGCAATTGTTAGGTTTTTAGATGCTGTTGAAAACATGAATTGAATCCCAAACCAACTCCATTCTTGGTCTTACAGCTCTACTTGGAGGGGCCAGTGCAGGGCTGGGCAGCTCACTTGGGGCAGTACCTGGTAGCCAACCGAGCACTCCCAACCTCAACCCACCCAGCCAGATTGATCCTAGCTCAATAGAGAGAGCCTACGCTGCCCTGGGCCTCACCTACCAAGGGAACCAGATCCAGGCTCAGACGGCTCAGGCCAACATGCCCAACCAGGGACAGGCTGGTATGAGGCCTATGAATCCAATGGGTAGGTTCTACTGGGATTCCTTCACTCGCTTGCTTAACTAGGTTGCTGTCATTCAAATAATTTTGATGAAGCCCTGATGAGCTAAATTGGTCATGAGTCAAAGGTGCTGTAGAAAAGCTGGGTATTACAGTATTTTTTAGATGGCTACATATAAAGTAGTTTGTCTGTAAATAGGACAAACAATATCTGGAAATAAATGTGTCCTATGTGAAAGTTAATGGAGGAATTCTGTACACTTTGTTTATATTGACACAGTAGCACAATGAATATAAATTGTATAACTTCTCATCATCTCACACGTAGGTGTAAATCCTATGGGAGTCAATGGAGGTGTGGGTGCCTCCCCTCAGAGCCAGCAAGCCAGTCTGCTGCAGGACACCATGGTGCATCTCAATGTGAACAACCAAAGGTACTAAAGGATCACATATGTCACAACACACCATTTGTCCAGATCCACAACTGGAAGCACAGATCACTGCAAGGGAGCTTGTATTCAATTTCACAAAGTTTTTAATGATGTCCTGTTTGTTTCTCGCAGTTTGATGAATGATGGGGTCGGTTCCATGCCCACGGCAGCCCCTCCTTCGGCCACAGGCATAAGGAAAGGCTGGCATGAAGACATCACACAAGACCTTCGAAACCACTTGGTGCACAAGCTGTAAGTATCGAAATTGGGATTCCAGGCTTAATTATTTCTTGGCAGCATATAGAAAACGTAACACTTCTGTAACAAGTTAGAATATGTTTGTCCCAGCGCTTTTAAAAGGCGCATGCACACACAGCAGGAAGATTTTTTTTCTATCAGAAATACTTGACCAGCAACCTACACAGAAACCCAAAGGGAAATTATTGGGGTTACACAAGAATGAACAGTTGCATCCTCTCACCCCTGTTCTGTCATCCTGTTTCTCTCCAACACAGCGTCCAGGCCATTTTCCCAACCCCTGATCCTGCTGCTCTCAAGGACCGTCGAATGGAGAACCTGGTGGCATATGCTCGAAAAGTCGAGGGCGATATGTACGAGTCAGCAAACAGCAGAGTAAGTTGTTCTCTTGTTTAGCTCAACTTTGAAAGATAAATAAAATTATCTATATATTGTCTCCACATGATATTGCAGGTTCCAGACTGCAAACTTAGAATATCTGTATTTCTCATAAACACAGAGTTACTTATTCTCTATCCCTCTTTTCCGCAGGCTGAGTACTACCACTTGCTTGCGGAGAAAATCTATAAGATCCAGAAAGAATTGGAGGAAAAGAGGAAGACCCGACTGAAGAACCAAGGTCTGGGACTTGGGCCGGTTGGCATGGGTCTGCCCCAAACAGGACTGCCTGCAAGTGAGTGAGCATGTGGTATATGTACTGTAAACTTAGACCAATTAATGTTAAACAGAGATTCATGTGTGACTGAAGATAACATTTTTATCTGAGACTATGGCATGCTGATAGCAGTGGTTTTTGTTTTTCTCCCCTCTTACTTTATGGATCTCATGGGTTTCTAAATGCAGTTTTAGTGACAGAAAAATGAAAGAACAGGCTCTTCCGGTGTTTTTGAAAAAATATCTGAATATAACCAGAACCTAACATGAAATGAATGCAAAACTTAGATAATCTACATTACTTAGAATACTGTGTTGTCTTTATTATTTCACAAAACTAAGCCAGCATGCCATATCGGTGTGAAAAAGGAAGAACACACTTCTTGTATCCATAGAATTAAGAGGATAAGATGCAGTAAGGTGTGGCTGATTAGATGCACTTGAGTAAATTAGTGGTGTTCCGATCGATCGGCCACCGATCATGATCGGCCGATTTCCGTAAAAAAGTATGTGATCGGTGATCTCCGATCAGCGTCTTTTGTTGCCGATCATAAAACCAGATCACCTAAACTCCATACTTTGCAGCCTGCAGAAAGGCTGTGTGGTGTTACTCCCGCTTTCCTTCAATACTACGGATCTAAAACGACATTTAAAGAACTAACAGCTGAAAGAGTCTGGTGAGTTTTCAAGACGCTGCAGCAGCCAGAGCGCAGCTAACACAGCTAACGCAGCTAACAGGTATGATCAGTCTGACTGCACCCGCACTTGCAGCCCGCTACGTGCTGCCTAAACAGAGATATTTTAATCCTTTCATGCATGAACTGTTAAGAAACAGTGCGATGTGTTTTTCGGATACAGTAATTTTACCTCCAGAGACACATACAGTAAAATGATGCTTTTTTTTTCTTAATCATATATATATATATTTTTTTATGTATTTTGATAGTTTATTCAAAATGATTAATTAAATATCCTTTCCATATTTCTATTTTAAGGATGTTCTATTAAAAATGTGGCTCTATCATTTTTCTTTTCTTTGTTTATCACAAAAGAAAGTTTGGTTATTACAATGTTTGTCTGTACATATATAAATATTGATTCTACAGTAAGTGACAGTGTATTGCATAACTCACTGATGTCCCCTGAAGTGGCAAAATTACAACTTTTCCATCCCCACCATGAATATACTAGAAAACAGCTGTGAAATAGGTGTCAACTGTAGTGAACACTGTGCATTAAAGAGTTAAAGTGTGCTCTTACATAAAAAGTCTTCTTAAAGAAGGTTTCCCATCCCCCGTAAGTTAGACATCGAAGCTCAGACATCTGTCCTGTTAAAAAGATTAAAATTCCACAATATGATCGGTGATCGGAAGTGATCGGCACTCAAGCATGATCGGGATCGGAATCGGTGGCAAAAAGTATGATCGGAGCATCCCTAGAGAGAACAGTCATAATGTCAGACAGATCATCTTGTTGCTTATCTATTTTAAATCCAATTTATTATTGGAGGGCAATTTTACAATGAATTTCTTCAAAACTTACGATCCCTGTGCAATTTTCACACACGCCTCTTACAAGCTCTAAGAATATATCCAAAGAGGTTGGATTGTGAACAAAAATGGCGGCATCAAATGTACTTTGACAGAACAGATAATCATGTGCAAGTGTTTGGCAATAAAAGTTTTACTTATATAGGAATTACTTTATGCATATTTGATGATGCAGTAGACAAATCCAAATGCATGTCGTTTTGATATCCAAGTAAAAACATTGAGTCGATGTTAAGTATCATGTTGTCCTCTTCCCATTTTTAAAGGTATTTACAGTTATGACAGTAAAAATGTAAAACTTGTCGATATGTGAGAGGGAACAACATATTCTACATATCCTGACTTGATTTGAGAGGGATGTTCAGTTGTAGCTAAAAAGTACTTAACTTTTTTTGTGGTCCAATGAGATAAGCTGCTTAAAGCAAACATTAGATACTGATAACTGAAAGAATCTGCTGAATCAAAACTTTGTCATTTTATCCTGATAATGAGATTGAAAAGATTGTCTGTAAATAGACAGGGTAATGTAGAATGCTGAGCCAGAAAAATGTATTGAGAGAGTAGGACAGGAGTGTGTGACTGATGAGTGGAGACACATCTCCTCCATTGCATAAGCTGCTAATGAATAGTCTTGACATGAATCGGTTGATAGAAAGAGAGGAGCTTCAGCAACGAGGAGTGTCATGAAACAACACTGTAAGAAGCGAATAGACAAAGTCAGTCTGTCTTATATCTGGTTTAGTACCAGATATATGACTCTAACAAGGCTTGAAATCATTAGCAGTGTCTTTGCTGATGACAGAATCTTCTGGATATGAAGACCTAAAGGATGTTTTGTTTCATTTACTTATTTACTTTTTATAAATCACTTAACAGGATGATAGATTGGTTTCTAATCATTTCTTCCACTGCTGTTGGCAGTCTATCAATCCACAGGATATACATCTTCAGCACTTTAGCAACTCTCGAACTCCAGAGTTCCATCCCTACATTACAAATCTTCACAAAATTGAACAAAACCATGGAACATTGTCGTAGTAACTCTGCATGACAGTCCATTTTAAATAAGAAATAGAGAGAAATCCTTACCAGTATTAGCAGTTCTATCTTTGTTGATAGAGGCGAGGACACAGGGAAGTGCGTCACTAGCTCTGTACTGAGCCTTGTCATTGGTGAGCAGCTTGAGCTGCTGTGACGTGACCGGTGGAAAACGATAGAACTGGAAGGTGACATAGATGTTTTCAGGCCAGTCAGGACCAACACCCGCCGCTGGGATTCTGCCAAAACACATAGTATAAAGATTATTTTTAAACTTATATTCCTGACAGTGCGTTGATGAGACAGGAATGAGTCAGGAAATGTGTAAACACTAATTAACCACCTAGAATTACTGATATTTTTTATCACAATACAAACATGCAAAGTGGAGAGGCATGCATTTTAAAAAATGCAAGGTTGTAAATGTCATTGAAAACCTGAGAGAGTAAATCACATTTCAACTAATAATTTACCTTAGACAGTTCCGGGGAAGAAAAAAATTAAATATGCATGTCTTGCACATCTTATCAGAGTGGTTAATTCAGCTTTACAGATACTTAAAAGTGCAATCTAATAAGCAAAAAGAGGATTAGAACTTAAGAAGGGAAATCACACCTCAAAAGTGGCTATAAATTGCTCTGCTGATTGAGTAGGTACAAACTCAACACTATAGCTTTGATTGATAGAGGGTGGATGCTTGTTTTTTTTTCTGAAAGTTAAAAGAAGCGTGAGAACTTGTAATGAGACCTAAGGGCAAATAGAATATCATCTTTAAAAATCTCTGTTTTCTAGGTTATGTGGTAATATAAATTAAATCCTTTTTCCTTTACTTGGGGTCCCTTTTAGAACAACAAGTTTTTTTTGTTATGAATCTCCTAAAGCCTTTCACACAAACACCATCCTCTATGCCTGATCTCTCTCTCTCACACACACTAAGTCTAAAACCTCACCTCAAACTCATTTTGACCTAGAAAGACTCCCAGTGAGCCCCAATGAGCTTGCAATCACTGACTTTAAGTACTAAAGTTATTTCAGGATAAGCTTCTTTCTGTTTCCATCTAATGAACTGAGAATCAACCAGCTATGAAGTATTCAACAATAATGGCAGAGACAGAAATAGAAGAAAGCAAATTAAAACAATGGGACGTGCTGGTAGGTCCCCTATGGCCACAGACAGACTGTCAAAACTGGAAACTCTAAAGTGGAAACTAATAAGAGACCTCTTTGTCAATCATACACTTTAGTATTACACCATTATAGAGGCTGTGGTGCTTTTCTGTGCCCATCAAAGAGGATCCAGCATTAAAATTCAATCTGTAAACAGATAAGACTGATAATTATGGCACTTGGGTGAAGTAAAAATTGCACCGTCTATCAACAGGCTCCTAACTTGCCTGAGTGCTGCTGCCGCCAGGGCATAAACTGCCGCCTGCCGTACTTGTTTGTTGTAATTATGAGGTAACCCACGCTCACCCCACTCTACAATGAGCCACATGCTTATGTAATTTACAGCATGCTGGAGGGTAGGGGTTCAGGTAGCACATCAGATTGTCTTGAGGATGAATCCGAAGAATCAAATAAGCTTTATAACCATTATGGCATAAATTCTGAGGTAAAAATCCATGCTTTGTGTTTTTACAACAACTATTCAGGTTCATTACACCATTACTTACAAGCAATAAACATTTGAAGCTGTAATTTTACGATATAACCACATTTTATAACCAGATTTCTCTCCAGCTCGCATGCAGATATGTGATTTAAATGCCAGCACTGACAGAATGTGTACTGGACATGTACACCAAGACAACATGGCCAGCCTATACACTGTGATGAAAGTTTATATCAAACAGACCGGCTCATGATTTCATTGCATCAAGCATCAACTTTTTCCTCCTCTCTTTTGTTTACTTATTCATTGACATTTTGCTTTGGTGTAACTGTGGTTGCAACTTCAACAGCAAAGTTACACTTGGCAAAGGCTGATTTATTTAGAGGCTGGCAAGTTCATTGCAATTCACAAAACTAAATGAATAAATAAATGTTTGGGACACAGCAGATTGCAAGACTACAAACTTTGGGTTTTATGAAAAGGAGCATTCCTCTCTTATATCTGACATTTAAAAAACTTTAAATGCATTTTGGCCAACATCTTTTGACTCTGAACTCTTTATTAGATTTGGTTTAGAAAAAAAAAACAGGCAGAACTTTAATCAATGCATGAAATATTGCTATGCCATAACATTGATGGAGTTTGCATTTTGAAGAGGGAAAAACTTGAGAAAAAACACAATGCATGGATATAAAAAGCATTTGATTCATGGTCTCAGTCTTGGTGCGGTTATCAAACAAGCAGCTCTGCTAAGACTAAAAGTAAAATGTCAATGACTAAACAGAAAATAAGAAGAAAAGTTGACTTGAGTAAGTGAAGCCATGAGACAACCTGTTAATGTAATTCTGGAAAATTCTAATCAGTGTTATGAGCCTAACATTTCCCCATCTGTCAGCTCTGATTTTCAAAGATACATTGGTCTGCTTTCACTTCAAGTCTTGATTGTATTTTATCTCAGTGCAACATGGTATTCAGAGTGATAGTATGTTCTGCATAATGTGTCTATAATCTGCAAAGAAACTGCAAAGCATTGGGTTTGTATATGAGAGGTCATGGCACCCTGCTGGTGAGTCCATGACGAACAAGACAAATATAAAGACTGCTGACAAGACAGAGGGACACAAAGAGTGAAGGGTGTTGCAGCAATCCTTCAGCTGCCCAACACCCCACCACTGCCAGCCCCTGTCAGAAGGGAAGGCTGCTCCAGTGGTTTCTGTGATGGGACCCTGACAGTGGTGCTATTAAGCTCATACTGACAGGAAATGTGTATTTCTGCTGCTGTAAGTCAGCAGTCTGAATGATATGTATTTGGCAAGTGTGCAGATGACTGGCGGGACTTCATGTTTTGAATAAGTGTATTGAAATATTGGCAGCAATTCAATGCCCAAAAAAGAAAAAGAGCTCTCCAGGCAGGGGGAGGGGAGCATTGTCCTTAGTCTTCATATTGACCAAAGGATGTCTCTGTTTCTCAGTTCAGATAAATATCCGGAGGCTAAGTGTACCAAATGATGCTGGTAAGTTACTGTCAAATCAATGACTGCTTTGACAGACAGACTACAACACAACAATTCAGACATTTTCTGCAGGAGCATCTCATATTGCGACTAATCTAGCATACTGCACAGGCAGACATGTATGGCTTTTTTTAAGATAGCATCAAGTGCTCTGTTGCAGTAAACAACTAGTTACCATGTAGCACAAAAACGCCAGGCCTCACCTGGTAAACGCCAAAAACTGGAACACCAGCACATTTCCCTGTAAAAGGTCAGCCTCTTCCCGCCGAAGTTCAAATGGTGGAGGTTCTGTGGGGTCCAGGACTTCTGCCACCTGCCCATTGCAGTCCACAATTTCAGGGAAACCAGCAGAGAAGAGATGGGCCAATGAGCTCCTGGAGCTGGCAGAGCAAGAACTGGAGAAGGGTTAAATTGAAGGAAAATGTCAGATTTGTCAGGGAACGGCAATCACTCACCACGTCGAAAGGACTTTAGCAAATGAGTTCTCGATGCTTTGCAAACAGCAGGAGTTAATGTGTTGAGTCCCTGCTGCACTGGCCTCATTTGGGTGATTTGTTTTAAATGAGGCAGAAAAAAATGATAACGTCTGAAAGGAAGGGAACTGTGTTTTATCAGTTAAAAGCCTTTTTCTTAATATTGGATCAGTTCCATCCGTGTTCAAGATGCTTATCTTTCGGGAGATTACGTAAATGTTGTCACTTCGTCCTGGTTAACTGAAGCTGAATTTCAATATTCGGCTGCACTGAACAAAAAAATGTGGTAAAATGATGATTAGACAGCATAAGGATGTCAGCAATATCCATCAAGCAGCAGCGCCACAATAATAGGTGCGGGGGAGAGAGAACGGGTGCCAAAGTGCTCCCTCAGGATTTTCAAGCATAATTGCCAGTTATCTCTAATCATAGTGGCCACCTGTTTTTGCACAACTATGGTAACAGTCATAACTTATACTTTCAACGCTGACACCAGACACTGTGGGTATGATAAACACAGCTGGCTAAAGTACTGGCAAAGGAAAATGAGCAATAATGTTATCATAGCACTAATGCTGCCTTTGTCCACTTGGTAAACAGTGGAGGCCACAGTAAAAATCTGGTGACAGAATGAAGGCTTGATCAAATTAATTACGATGACAACAGTGAAGAAGGATGTCAGTCGTGTTTTTCTCTGCAGCTGTATCAATTTCATGCCTTCTATCTCTTCCACGTTGCTCAAAGTTGCATCTTAATTTAGACCCTGTGGATTAATATTCACATCATCATTTTTATTTCAAAGGGGGCTCCATCAGATATGCACCGCTACTTCAATTAAACTTTTTTAGACTCTATTGTTCTTGTCAAAAGAAGTGGGTCATTCCTCACTAAAAAAACTCAAAGAGATGTTTTGGCTCCGAGTGAAGAGGCAGAGATGTTTCAGTCCACTGAACTGAGCAGGATCGTGTCTGGATCCAAACTCTGCCATTGGGAAAGTGTTTCAGTGCCAGCTGCTTATTTACAGACTCTCTGTACTAATGCACTGCCTTGTTTCTTCCTTGTGCCCATTATTTGCCGAGTTCTTTCTCATTCAGTGTCCCAACTCAATAAAGCTGGCTGCGTTTCCACTGACATTATGTTTGTAAATTGTGAGCTCAGTTCATTGCATTCTGCTGTACTTAATCACAGTCAAAAGCTCTCCCTTACAGCTCCATTTAACAATGAATGTTCAATGCGTAAACCATTGCCTAAAGCGCGATGTAAAAGTTTACAAAAACAGTCTACAAAAGCATTTGACTCAGAGCCGATTTCTCATGGCTATTGGGAACATCATTACATTGCCCAGCACATATGCTGGCAAATAGTGAGGGGAAAAAGGTATCTTTGCAGATAGAAACACAGTGAACCCTAAATGTCTGCACAAGTGTTACCATGAATTACCAAGATTGAACCACAGGAGCATTTTAAAAAGATGCACATTGCATATTTATTATTGTCAAACCTTATTAACATTCATGTTATGATACTATACTGGAATAATAAGATTATATAAAGCCACACCAGTAGATGTGGTGAAAAAGTAAATGTAAATAAAATGAGAAAATGTGCTGCAAACGCAAGTTTCACATGTCTGCATCAGGTGGCCACAATGTATTGGTTTCAATTGCCGGTAATGAGCTGAAATGCCCTTCTTACTTAGAGGTCTTGACCACCAATTCAGTTCCACTCAAGTTTGCATTCAGCAAAACAATCCTCACAGCAGCGGGCCATAAACATTTATCATTGCTCGCTGTTTCACACATAGCAGCTGGCCTTTTTTATTGCAATCAATGTTAGACAGCTGATACAGGTAACAGCATCTATATCCTCCTCATAGACCATCACAAACAGATTTCAGTTGCAGAGGGCGGCAAAGTCCCACATAAATACACACACTTTAAGACCAGAGCAAATGTGCAGCAACACAAAAAAGGGTCAAACTTAAGTTTCTTATTTCAGTGGGAAATTCTAGTTTTAAGCTTTAAAATGCAATCACACAGTGTTACTGTGGATGCTTTTCGTGTTTCAAAACTGCTTTCTAAGTAGTTGTTACGGAGACATAAACTATCATAGAGGCATTGTACAGCAGTACAAAGTTGATTTTGTTACAGAACATTTCCCAAGCAGACAATAAGAGCAGCTTACCTAGGTACGTTCATCCCCACAGTAATGACAGGAGCGTGGACAGGGGTGAAGGGCAACTCTTGAAGTGGGTCTCCTTCATCCTGCATTAAAGGTAACTCATCACCCTCTCGCTGAAGGTCCATCTCTAAGTGTGCGATGTTGCTAACAGCTAAGCAGGCCTGGAACAAATGCATGAAACAATAAAAATAGATTTGATTGTTGTTTCAATCTGGGGTATTGCTGCAACATGTCGATGCATTAGCATAATGTTCTGTTAGTTTCTAATAAGACAATCCATTCAGTGCACTTTCATAATCATCACTCAGACTGTCAGATAGCAAATTCCTCCACCTAATTATAAGTTGATCACACTCAACTGTGGGTAAAGGAAAATGTAACGACAAGAAATGACTCACTGGAGTAGAACTACAAGCAGGGGAGGAATCCAAAAAAGCACTGACTTTATTAAACATAATTGACAACGGGATGCATGAGAATTTTATCTAAAGTAAAACTGGGTTATGAAGGCCAGGATTAAAGCGATGAGGCAATAAGAGAAAAAGCTTGCAGTGGATTTGTCAAAACTGATTCTGGAAATTGCCAACTGTAATACTCTGACGGCTCCAACGCTGCTCTTACAGTAGAAATACATATCTTTAATACACAGCAGCCATATGTCCCAGTGGACTTAAGGAGCTTACCCTGGTCTTGGTTTACTTGGTCTGTGTCAGTGTGCACATTGATTCCCAAGGCTTATCTACAGCATGTGTTACAGGGCTTTAAATAGCCTTGTCCATCAATATACAAACCTATGCATAGCCACCACTACACCCAGTGATCACTACGTTTGTTTGCATCATCATTGCATTAGTCAGGAAATGAGTCAGCATGAAAAGGTTCAAAAACTTCCCAACATTATAATTTCCTCTAAATGAATGACAGTAAGTTTCAATGTTTAGGATGCAGAATTAGGTGAGAATCTCGGAAATGACGCACATCTATTCTATTTCTGTTTAATGACGTGTGGAAAACCACAGGATGTCAGAAGTAGAGGGAGCATAACTTAATCATATTCACTGTCTCCACACAAGTAGTCTGGCCAGTTCTAATGCTACTGCTTGCAGAACGTTGCTCTGAATTTCAAATTTCTGATTTGCCCTCCAGGATTTATTAGTAACTCCCCACATGTTTTCTCTGCACCGCACTCTGGATTTGTTTGTTTTATCAGTTTTCAACAAATGTTTCTTCCATATGACACACCTTTCCTTTGAAAATAGAACATAAATACACAATATGTCACTAAGAAAGAATGGGTGCAATGTTGCCAAAGAGAAGTCACAACACTATCGTACGACAGAATATCTGCTATAGATGGATGAGCTTATGTAGTACACAGAGAGAGAATATAGAACATGCATGTTTTTATCTCTCTGTGATCCAGTGCAGCCAATCAATTCACCTGATCTGATCTCACTCTGTTTCACCAGATATCTAAATGAAGCCTTAACAAAAAGACTTTGACAAAAAGTTGCACAGTGAATCAGAAATAGCATTTAGATAGACTGCAAAATCTATCTATCTTCTGCTGGATTTCGGTTTAAAATTCAGTTAAAAGTCCATTGTATTTTACTTTCCAACTGGTTCCTAGTGAAGATGCAATGTTTTTCAACCTGGTGCAAGAGGTGCATTTGTTAGATGCTTTACTACAACAGCGGATTTCCAGACATTTTAAGCACTACTAAGTGCTGATGGCAGTATGTGGTATTGATTTGATTGCTTACGGTCAGTCTAATGAAGAAACAGCAGGGGACTAGGTTTAATGTCGCCTTTATTGATGTGTTCTTGATAGTTTTGGTGATTAAGGGACAACATTTGATCTTTACTGCATGCAGAAACAAGCAACATCATGCTTTGGAGACATGCATGGTATTTGTTTGTGTTCATCATTAGTTCATTTCTTTTCATTTCTTTACACATTATTTTTTTTCTGCTAGTTCTGTTTTATTTCTTACAAATATCTCACGTTTGGAATAAATATGATTTCCTGGGATTTATTTTGGATATACTGTGGGATAAACTGAGACTGTTCCAGATTAGTTTAATATGCTTAAAGCTACCAAGACAATGTTATTGGTTTAAAGGTGTTGATCAATAGACAGACATAGAATCAAGTATGAATACGATGGACTTTAAATCAAAACACGAATATTTTCTTTCTAGTAAATCAGTCTGATGAGTCAGGGTTTTCTTTTATATATTGTTTTAAAACATTAATTTAACATTGATTTATCTGGCTTTTCAGATTTGTATTTATTTATTGATTGACTGGAATGATGCCTTATAATTCTAATGTTTTATTTTTATTGGGTTTCTTTGTTATTTCCTTGATGTAATTTCATTTCCTGCAGGGTGAGGAATTGCTGTTGGTATTTGTGAGTACATAAGTTGCTACATAATTCTAGTTTATTACTAATAATATTGCTTTTGGGTGATGTGAAGATGAAGCAGTAGCTTCTGTAAATCAATGTCATGCCTTGGACTCATGAAAACTAAACAATGATGTCAACCTTTAATTTGACAGTCAGTTAAGTAGAAGTGAACAAGACTGAATTAACACCAAGTAATGGTTGAACCAAAAACAACAGGGTATCGATCCTTTAACTTTGAGAGGCTACCTCACATTTTATTGTCTTCAAAGTGCTAAATACACTATCTTCTAGTCAAGTGCTTTCTTTTCAGAGTTTTTCTGGTCCTTGACACAAGTCCTAAGTTCAGTAGGCCTACCAGAGGACACGCATGGCTGCAAAATATTGAGCTTTTCATAAAATGTGCTGGTAAGTCAAAGAACATGCTACACGTGTTCCTCTTCTTGTTGAACAGCCTGCGAGATAACAACCCAAGACATGATGCATAGGCCTTGGCATATTTTAACTGTTTAAAGAAATGACTTCACGCAGTATCTGAACTTGCTGTCTCTATTCTGTTGCTGTGTGATGACATATGGGTAAGTGCTTTTCATAGACAGGTGTGTTCAGCCTTTGAGGTTACAAGGGTACTTGAGGGTTTAACTGTAACTTCTGCAAGGTGATTTAATGACTTGAAAAACCACTTACAGTATCATCACTGAGAACAAATGGCAGCTAGCACATTACTAGTGTCATACTTCTCCATGACTTCATAATTTAGAGCATATTTTGATGCCTCTAATGTGAAAAAAAAAGACAACAATCCCCAGTTTTAGCCCTGGCAGAGTTTTCTTTATGCCACTTCTTGGCCAGGACTCCCTTGAAAAAGAGGTTTTTAATGTCAATGGGACTTTACTGGCTACATAAAGGTTAAAAACAAAGAATCACCTCAATTAAGATGCTTGCTTTCCTGAATTCAAGGAAGAATGTTGAAAACAGTCAAGTTCATAAAAAACCCAGGTAGTGATTTAAGAAGCAGTTGAGTTCATAAGTAAAAAACAACACACACATTTCAATGCTGAGGTGTTTTGCAGCAGCAGCTATACTTCATCGAGAAAGACTTATGGTGGCTAAAAAAAAATCTTTAAATAAATGTTCTGTCTGATAGCATTGAGTCTGCTTGATTCATGGTTTTTCTCTAT
This sequence comes from Craterocephalus amniculus, assembly GCA_036024015.1. Taxonomy (NCBI): domain Eukaryota; kingdom Metazoa; phylum Chordata; class Actinopteri; order Atheriniformes; family Atherinidae; genus Craterocephalus; species Craterocephalus amniculus. The sequence goes on along the minus strand of JAVQJG010237717.1, from coordinate 4,044 downwards.
TTTCTACTACAGTATGTGCAAACTATTCTTACAGGTAAAACTGATTAACACTTTGCAACATTTTCCTGTAATGACCTACATGAGCGAAAAAATGGTACAAAATGGTCTCAACTTTCAACTGCCAGCGTAGTCGTAGAAAGATATGAAATAGATAAGTTGTCCTGACAGTTTCATAATAACACAACTTAGTAGGTCTTTCAAAACCAAATTGAATTGTGCCTTTTTTAGCAATATTGTGTTTCAGACTTTTCCGTTATCTCTCGTAAGCCTTTTCCACTGTTACTGGATTATTCCTGCAATATGATTCATAGCGAAAGCTGTGTGGATTTGAAGCATGAAATATTGAAGAAACCCTACTGAAGCCACTTCAGTCTTGTTAGAAAGTGTTTGTAGTCGAACCAAAGTGTAGAAGCAGTGAGACAAGCCAGGAGAACACCAACACACGCCCTGCAATCTACTGTGATGACAGCAACTGACAGAACAATTTAACGAACTATATGATTATGGATGGATGGATGGATGGATGGATGGATGGACGGACGGACGGATGGATGGATGGATGGATGGATGGATGGATGGATGGATGGACGGACGGACGGACGGATGGATGGAACATGGTGATTAAACAATTTAGTATGTTCAGATGGAGGTTTCTTCATTTCTTAAGGAAACAAAAAAAAACAGCAATATCCCTAATCATGATGACAAAAAACTGGTTACTTGTTGCAATAATATTCATTAACTTGAGCCATTTCTTACAAAACTCAAACCCAGGGAGAGTGACCAATGAACCTAATATGCATGTTGCATATGCTAGAATAAGCATACAATATGCAAACAGATAGAAAGGCCCCCTATTCAACTACCACGGGTCCTTTAGTACAATGCAAACTTTTAATGACTACTAAATTTACAAGATACAGGGCTGTGTAACAATAAATGAGCCTGAAGACAACTACACATAAATCCAGCAAGGAAATGTCTAAATCCAGTAAAGCTACTTTGCAAATTACAAAAAAAAGATATGAAATGGAAACAAAGGGCAACTGAAAAGCTACATGCCTCCTATATGAGTGAAAAGTTCACTAAGCAAAAACTGTTACAAGCTTTAAACCAAACCCTTTAACACTAGCATTATACCATCTTTTTTTTACATCAAAGGGAAATAGTAAATGCCACATAAATTGCGCAAAATGATGTTGATGAGCAGAAAAAGATTCAGGGTTAATCCCAGGATTACAGCATTATGAATTCCTCACCATTCTATGAGATTCTACCACTGTTTCTAATGTGCAGTGCACCGATTCCCAAATATATGCATCTTTGTGGGTGCACATTGTCTAATTTAGCAAAGACGAGGCAGCTTTCAAAAGCAAAATGACTCTGCCAGCCAATTCTCAGCAGCAAACACCCACAACTGTGGGGAGCAAGTTACCCCTGCATCATTTCAGGAAATTATTCACCAGAGGTATTAAAATCAGCACGGTACAGCTGACTTCCTCAGTTTTGCTGCAGAATATCCCCTGGCTACAGTGATACAACAGTTTGACACAAATTAGATTGCAGCTTTTCACACACTTTGTAATTTCCATCATCTATATGACTTTATTTGTGTTGATTAAATCAGACAGCACATTATTTTCTAAAATACCAAAGAGTTGCTGTTTTTTATGGATAATCCACTAATGTATTGGAAAAAAATTACCAAGCTCTGTGATGAAAGTAGCTATTGAGACTCAAAACACATAAAATACACAAATTATATTTCAAAATGGGTGTTGACACATGAATTAGGTAGATGATACTTAAATTAGAAAAGTAGTCATGAACCACACAGAAGGGAAAAACATTAGGTTATACAGGACACTGGATACCTCAAGAAAATACTGTAGAGCTAGCCTTTGTTCAAAGATTTGAAAAGCCAAGTGAAAGAATGAAGTTTCTTTTGATTATAAAGATGAAAAGGACGAGCTTCAACACCTCCAATAGCTCCAGAGAGGAAGACTGAGCAGGTCTGGTGTTCATCTTGCAGGTTTTGTGCATCTCTGTGGGTATAAACTTGGTGTAGTAAAGGTGAATATATTTTTGAACTAATACAGTACCAGGCTATCCTTGGGAACGTCTAAACTCTTATGTTTTAGTGTCACTGTTTCTGTGTGTCTTCCCTGTAAACTTAGGTTTTTGCCTAATGCTCGTGTAGTTCCCTTACCGTGCATGTGTGGTATGAGTGCAGAGCTATGAGCGTGTGATTTTACATGTGAGCTAACGGGGGTGGAAATCTTACGACATGTGACAGCTGGTGGGCCGATGCCAATGGGGAAGGATGGAGCAGAGAAGGAAATGACTGTTGCCAGGGTAACGCCGAGCTGGAGTGGCTGATGGTTGGGTAGCGTGAAGTAGCTGCCAGCTGAGACAGTGAGAGCTGCAGAGAAACAATGCAAATAATTCGCTGTTATTATTATGATTAGGAACAACAGGGCTCAGAAATATACTCCACAGCAGAGAGACACATGTGCCGTCTGAGATGACAACAGCAGCCCATTACTCTGCTTTAGCACTCATAAGCCCCACTCAGTCCACCCGCTTCCCCACCCACAAGCTTTTAAAGTTGTCAACTCCCAGCAGCTTGAGTTTAAAACTGTTTGTCTGTGTCCCTCTGATTCTGAAAACATGTGACTGGGGACAAAAGATAATATACCATTTCACTTCAGGGGCCGACTTAAGGATTTAAAAAATGGAGCATGAAGGCATATCAATTACTACCGATGAGGGGCTTGTGAAGTGTAATACAGAACAGTAGAGGCCCATTCACATTGTATTTTACAGCATACACAGTTAATACTGACAAAAGTGAGCATCCAATGGCTTTAGCTGAAGAAAAACTTTTTCTTGAATTTCATGAACATATTTTCCTTCAACTATTTCCATAGTGGTGCAGCGCATGCACATTAACAGCTTATGTTGTAGTGTTATGTACAGTAGATCACAGTTTTATCCTTTGCTTCTCTTTCTGCATATATTTAATATCAAATACCTATCTGGAAAGAAAGAAGCAGAACTTTATACCACTTGAAAAAAAGGCCAAGTGTGAATGCTTTGACTAAGAATGACAAGAATGAGATCCAAAAAAAATACTGTATAGTTTAATCAGTGTTACTACTCAAGCATTAAAATATTTTATTCTTTGTAATCTAACCTAATCTTATTTATCTTATTTAGCTCGCGGAGACAGCAAAAATTAGAGGTAGGCGATCATTTCCTGTACACCTTTAGCTAATATTGGTGAAATTTCAGGAAATTCCATGTTTTGCAGGAGATATTATATCTCTGTTGTTACTGGGACAGCACTGAAGTTTCCTCTGAGATAGATCTCTGCTGGGAGACATCAAGAAGGCGTATTGATCTGATGTCCAAATCATATTCTTATGGATCTTTCAGCAAGATAAAAATGGTTCTACTTCTCTGGTATGTAAGCAACCAACACCTTAAATTAATTTACACTTTCAGAGAAGATGTCAACTTCAGCTAGCTTCTGTGTGAGCCATAGGGACAGAGAAGCGAGATAAAAATTTACTTCATGCTTTTGATCACTGGGAAATTTTAATCTAAATAAATACTGTTTGCAAAATGAGAGTTTCTTATTTGTGTGGATTAAAAACAACAGAAAAAAAACATTATTTCAATTTACAACAGGCCAAAAGCTTACTTAACTTACAATCAAACTCTTTTTTTTATCAGCAGAGACAATACAGTGAAATTGACAGACAAAACAAGTGAACAACAATAACAGTCAGACTAAACTACCACAAACAAGTGGCACATAACTAAACAAAGCATATTCTGCTGAGCAATTATAAAAAAAGACCATTAAATTAAATCAGAATCAGTTCACAGTTGATTAATCTAAATATTTTAACATCTTAAATTTGGATTAAGTAATAATCTAATAACGTTAGTAAGAAACAAGTTTAGTTGTATAGCACACTTCAAAGTGCTTCACATAAAACATTAAAGCATTACAGATGGTGCAAATAAAGCCTTAAA
>JAVQJG010237680.1:0-18208 GCA_036024015.1 Craterocephalus amniculus | reverse complement strand
AAAGACTTTTTATTTTATTTATTTTTTACTATTGAAGGATCTGGTTTTGGTGGATGGATGTACCTCAGCCTCTGACGCATGGTGCGCACTGACTTTAATGCAAGTGTGCGTCGCCAGGGCGCATCATCAGTTGGACGCACAATGACAAGACCTGATAATAATTCACCTTGAAGTTTTTTTCCTGATTCGTCAGAACAAGTCGCACGAATCAGAAAATCCTGAATGTATTTTGGGCCTAAGCTTTAGGGAAAATATAAAGGGAAAAGAAGAAAACAATATAATTAAGTGAAAATAAATAGAGAAAATAATAAAATAATATCTTTATTAGTTTAATGTATATGTGTATACATTCCCTCATTTATTATCTTATTCTTTTCCTCATTTATTCTTTATTGTGGCACTCCTATCATTCCATAGATTTCTGTTGCGCAGGGTAACATCGTTAACGTGAACGCCTCGTGATTGCATCACCAGACTCACATCTGTGAGCAACGCAGCTGCCAGCAGAGGATCAGACGCGCGTTTTTTTGTTGATGTGAAAGGAGGCAAATGCCGATTGATCGTGGGTTAAATCAGCTTTGAAAAACCCGCGTTGACGCGCTAATTTCAGTGTGTAAGTGGCTTTAGTGACTTTGTCGCTATATTAAACGAGTTTTCAGACCCCTCTAGCGATTTTTTTTTTAAAAGGGACTAGAAACAAATCTAGTTATTTTTTCTGGAAATAAAGGAGACTTCTGAGATTTCTAGAGACTGATGTGACGTGTTTGGTTTCTTTCACTCCTCACAGAGCTACTCAGAGCGGGAGACTTTCAGCTACATTATCCTCCTTGGTGGAAGCAATTGGTACCATTTGGTTCAACCAGCATAAACGTGCATCACTTCAGCAGAAACAGCCACATTTCCACCAGCATGCTTTACATGATCACAACGCTGGTTAAGCTAACAACAAACAGCTCAGTCAGAACACGTTCGCCTTAGTTTGCCATGAATCTTGAAATTTAATTTATTGGCCCCCGGCTTTTTTCCTGCTCCAACTTATTTTTATTATATGTACCATCTCTAAGTATAACTGCAGCTTAAAAGGTTGACAGCTGTCATGTTAATATTACCAATGAGGGCAGTAAATTAACTATTGATCTAAGATAGAAATCAACAATTGATCTGCACAAATGATCCAAATGGAAAAAGCGGGTTAGATCTGGTTAGATTAACTCAAGTGTAGCTTGAGATTAAAGTTTTTTTTAAAGACTTAAATCAAATATTTAGATTAAAAATTAAATTTTTGATGGCTCACTGACAGCCATTGTTTACAACCCTGGAGCAAAATAAAGCCCTGAAGCATCCCAGGGTTGAGAAACTATACTTTGCAACTTTGTGTTCCAGCCGAGAGCATCATGCGACACACCCACACCTGGATGTCAACACACACACCAAGGATGACTCGGCATAAAAAAAACAGGAGAAAGAAGGAAAGGGACAGATCAACAAGTAAGACTAGAGTCAGTATCAGACAGATTTTTACCGTTTACTGAGAGCTAGGAGACGAGACAGGATGCTAGCTGGGGGGGGGCTAAAGAGCCAAAGTCTTCACTCGACTAAAATTCAAGACGGTTTATGAGACTAAATTGTAAATAAAAACTAAATTTAGTTAGAAGACTATTTAAACAGAATCAATTTTCTTTTGCAAACCACATATTGGCCACAGAGACTCCATGAAGGTACAATTCCTCACATTCTAGGTCTGTCTGCTTATTTTGCATTTCTGCATTAGACACAAAGAGCTGGTGTTAGCACGGAGATGATCAGGAGTCTGTGCTGACCAATGAGTGTCAGGTTCTGGGTAATCTAAAGTAGCACGGTATTAAATAAAACTGTGTCTACTTTCTGAAGCAAGCCGTGTGTAATGAATAATTGATTAAAGATTATTTGAATATGCTTATCCCATCCAGCTCCTTATTTGCATTTTTATTTTGAGCGATCCCATGTAATGCAATTAAAAGCCCGAAAAAAAGAACTGTTTGCATTGGGATGCGTGCGAATATCAGAGACGATGATGATGATGATGATATCAAGATGAGAAAGCAAAACCTACAATTCAATTCCAAATAAAAACCCAAATTCATGTGGACTTAACAGTCAGGCTAACAACAAACTGCACATTAAATTAATCTTAAAGCCCCCCGTGCCTGTCCAAATCTCTGAGGCCGTTCGTCTCGACTAATCACAACCAGACAGAAGCCACAACGATTTTCATCTCCGCCGCATCCTCATGCAGAATCTATTTAGATCTGTGGACTGATCACAGTGGCTCTGATGAATCATAGCAGTGGCTGCCCAGAACAGAAACGTGGCACAGATAACTCAATGTTTAGTTCATACTGGCATCTTATTCATTCCTCAGCTCTGATTATCTCTCATATGCTGCACAGAACGCGACCCGCTCCAACTCTTCATCGGTATTCTGGGTGTGAGCTCTGGCAGCTGGCTGGGTCTGCAGGTAAAGTCCGTGTGTCGTCCCAGAGGAGGAATAAGAAATGAAGAAGAAGCACGACTAAGCGGTTTGGAGACCTATCCTTATATTCTGCACTGATATTTAACCAGCAGCCTTATGGCGAGAAGATGAGAACAGGAAGCGTCCTTCATAATCGCTTCACCTGCTCGGCTCGGCTGTGCATGCCATGCACCCTCCCCTTTTTTACCACCATCAGGAAACATGTCATGCCAATACATCTTTGATGCTGCGGCAAAAAGCCTGAATTCAATATTTAATTCAACACACCTTTGATTTTTGATTTTTTTTTCCAAATGTGCTCTAAAAGCTGAAACAGCACTGCAGCATCACTCAGTCTATTGGATTTTAAGATTTAATAGAATAATTTAAAATGAACAGCAGTACTGTGGATTTTTTTTTTTTAATACTAAAATATCAATACGGTTATACATGGACAGATTGCTGACAGGCCCAGGGGACAAGAGTTTCAGCGGTTATAAAAATAAATACACTTTGTAGCCTTAAAAGAGACACAACCTGCTGAATGATTAGATAGCGACGAAAAGGGGGACACTATTGTTAAAAAATAAAAAATAAAGTCTAAATAAGACATGGAATAATGTCAAAGAGGTATGCAATGCGGAAAATTCTGCATGAAATTACCATAAAAAGAGATGTAAACATGTCTAAATAGGACAGAAGAGTGGAAACATAAAACAAATGGGACATAACAACCATGCGGCGATGATGAGATAATTACGGAGTAAATCATGCCGTCTGTGTCTGGCCTGTTCATTTTGGTATTCAAGTTTTTTGTGTATGCACAGCATTTAGAAAACAGAGGTTTGATGTAATTTAGTGTTTGGCATCATGAGATAGACTTACTGAAGTACAAGGCGCTAACATTAAAAACACCGATCAATCAATCTTGGATTGCAACCAAAGGACCAAAGGGGGGCTAAAGCGAATATGGCCCACACACAGAAAGAAAATGGCACCAAGTAGATGGAAAATGACAATAAAGCCTAAGGATGTTAAATTGTGAAGGAATTTGCTGCATTATGATCGAAAAATGCAAATTTAGCAAATTTATACCGGTTTTGCAAACCCTTGCATTTCCAGTCCAATCACAATCATTTTAACCCAACTTTGAAAAATTTATGCAGACTATAATTAATTCATATAATCATTAATTTTTTGACGAATAAAATAAATCTAAATCAAATGCAACTTTTGTCGCAACTTCTCACAAAATCTGATGCAAAAATCAAAAATTTTAAGCTGCGACAGTTCTGAGTTTTTTCCTGATTGGAAGCATTTACAGGAATCAGCATGATTTGTGATTTTGTCTGTATGGTGGGGGTCTCCACAAGCTAACATTTTTCATCTGACCCCCCCTCACAGAAACTGGTTGATAAGACTGCCTTTCTTGCATCAGCAGCCACAGACGGAGAAGCTGAATTCCAAGCGGAGAATCACATTTTGACCTCTTATTTTAGATAATCTGCCCCCCGCAGCTGTTCGTCTGCTGGAGAAGGTTATAAAGGAGCTGCAGCAAACTTCTTGTTTCTCCCAAACTGAGTTCAAATTCGCAATTCTGAATAGAACGAGCTGAAGCAAATACCCAGAGCCTCATTGTCGTTCTGTTTTTCTATTTATTTAGCAAAAATAAATCTAATCTCTGAAGAATTTCACTTCATTTTGCAGGCAAGGCCTACTTTCCTTCTCCGTTTCACAATCCTCTCACAGCAGAGCACAATGCAGTCACCTGAACCTCTCTTCTTAAGCCTCGATCTTTGAAAGAGCACAGAGTGCTGCTCTTTAGCATATAAGAAGCAGGATTAAGTTGTTTATAGAGCTAGGCTGTTATCAAAGAGCACATTAACAAGCTCAACTCTCAACCTCTCCCCCTAAACACACAAACACACAACTTGTGATTGGGTGCGAGGGGATGGCGGAGCGAAACATGCTATGAGGCGGCGATAAAGTGATAGAGATTTGCTGGTTTGCTGGTGGCACTTATTCAGCAGAGAGTCGCGGCGGCTTCTCAAAAGTCTCCATGGGGTTCGGAATGAAAAGGCTCCAAACAAGCGTGGATAGTTATCTGTGTAAGCCTCTACATATTCATACCCAAATCCCAGCAGTGCTCCCGAAAAGAAAAAGAAAACTCCTCATCAAGCCGAGACGGATCACTCAAAACAGATCACTCCCACATGTTTGCAGAACCAATTTGAAACTAGAAAAGAAAAATGATTCTTTTGTGTTTGGGTTTCTTGAAAGGCATCCGGATATTAAATTTTTATCCAAAATATGCAGGTGAGCAGGATCGTTTGGAGCAGAGCTGTTATTTTGCAGGATTTCATCTACAACTGTTCACACAAGCTCATGTTCTCGATGACCTTTCCTGTTCCTGATCCCTCTGAACAGAGAACAGAGGCTCGTCCCTCTGCACACGCCGACAATTACTCTGGATGAGACCTGGAGGATTATTAAGATATTCATTTTCTAATGTGGAATCCCTTTCCTTGTTCTCGTCATTATGCCGACTAATTCGAACCATTACCAAGCCTTTGTACAGGGATTGCTGCTCTCTAATGAGCTCCATCTAAAACATCCCCCCAAAGGCTCCCAAAATGTTCGGCACGGATGCGTTCATCAGTCATCGGAAGGCTGGTGAACGCGTTCGCCATCAAAGTTTTCCTCATGCGTTGCATATTAACATCTTTCTCAGGTTAACTCATGAATAGAAGCTAAACTAAGCCAAGCTAACAGACTTCCATCACAGTGGGCTCTTCCAGCCCGCCCCCAGGCACTCCCCCCTGACTTTCCACACATCAAACACAACTGATCAGACTTTATTGGGAGTTTCTAGCTGTGCTCAGCAGGCAGCGATATCTGTCGACCACAAATTGAGACCCAAAATTTTACGGAGCAAGCCTCTATGTGACTAGCTTGGAATTAAATCAAAGATTGAAAATGCTCATTTCTAATGTTTAATGTTTTAAACAAGGACAGAAAGTCACAAATGGATCTTATTTGCAGAGTTCTCCTTAGCAAATAAGGATCTCTCTTATCTGCAGACATCCTCCGCCTATAGCAGCCAGAAGGCGCGTTCCACTCTACCCCCAGTCTGCCGCGGCCACCGTAGCATCACACACACGCATCCAGGTACGACATGCTACGGTTTGGGCTCTAAAAATATACTAAATCATGTCGTTTCCAGTAAATAATGGACGTTTCACACTCTGGACACTTGGATTACATTGGACGAGCAAGTTTTTGTGGACCTTTTGAACGGGCGGCATTCAACATCACTGTAAAGGAATTTATGCAGAACAAAAACCTCCACACATCTCCGGCTGCATGATAAATATTAAAAAAGTGTCCCAGAGTGTTAATCAGCATGAGGGTGAGTACAAAATGAAGGCACATCGTTCTGAGGGGGAAGTATTCCTTTAAATGTAGATTCTCTCCAAACACCTGCTAAGCCTGGACTGTCAGGAACATTTGTATTTTTCTAGTTGGAGCTCAGATGAGATAAGAAGCAGAACTGCGAGATAAGGACCAAATTCTTTCACTGGATGATTGGCACTCCAGAAGAAGGAGCAGATGTACTGCATCACACAGGGACAAAAGCCATTTTTCTAATAAGTGAAACAATTAGTCTGAAGGCCCGGTGATGGCACTGATCAGGAGATAAGATGTGACACAATCTGTCAAAGTGACATGAAGGATTGATCCCACTGTACACTTTATTCAGAGCAAGAAAACAGAAGCGGTATGAAATGCACATTCTTGGGTGTCTCAGTCGGTTCGGATATTTTTCCCACAAACCATCACAAAATGAAAGAAATTAAACAGAAACAGACTGAAATCAGTTGTCGAAAGTAATCAAAATCAAGATGGCTTACAGTAACACAATTTTAACAGATGTATTCAAACCCGACTCATTAGGACCGGGCACCATGTGCTTCAATTAAATCTCCATTTCTGAGATTCGGCTTTTCAGCCGCTTTAATGTTTAAAAAAAAAGCACAACTGCAACACACTCCTCCTGCTGCAGAGAAACATGCATCAAAGGTTGGGTGTAAAAGCTCATTTCAGTTTCAGAAGCTTTTGGCTAAAGTTAATTAAGCCGCAGTTCCACATTAGAGTCAATTTGCAAAAGTAGAAAATTATAAAAACTTTCATTTAAATGACAGGAACAGGTGAGAGGACAGTAAAGACAGCTGCTGCAACAGTTTCATTATCAGCTCAGTGTGGGGGACGCCATGCAGGCCGGCCACCTCAGGAAACTGATTAATGTCCCCATCTGATGCACCGTCCGATGACATCATGGTGCCTCTCAGCCAGAGTGGAACCAAGGATGTGAACAAGTGTGGTGAAAATGAAAAAAAACGCAGTACTTGGCTGCTTCATCGCGTGTCGATGGTGCATTTTTTTTGCAAAAACATCCTTCACAACCAGCGGACATCATGTCTTCCCTCCCCAGCTCGCAGCGTGCTGAGGTAAGTCAGCGCTGCCTTGTCGTCAGCAGCATGGACGGCCGGCCGGTAAATGGCTGGTCTGGCCTCTGCTAACAGAGCGCTGCAGCCCACGCTGGCTGGAGGGCATGCAAGTGAGCTGGGACCGTACATAATCACTGGCAAGATGGAGGTGGGAGACAAATGGAGGCGGGGGAGGACATGTTAAATGATTGTGTAGTTTAGAGAAAGTTTATCCGACCAAAACACAGCCGGCAACGCACAAACCCGTCTGCTGGAGAAAAGAGGTGAGACGCATCGAGCTGGGAGTGGTGGAGACCACAGATGGCCGGGAGGTATGTGTGTGTGTGTGTGTGTGTGTGTGTGCGCGCGCGAGTCCAAAAACACCCTGAGGCAAGGAGGAAGGTGAATCTCCAGAAGCAGAGCCTGAATGCTTCAGGCTGTTTGTTCCCCTTCAGACTCGCCGCCTCTCTCTCTTTTCTGAAACGGATGCCTCGCTCCATTACGAAACTTACAAGAGTCATCCTTACATTCATTTGCTTTAAGATTTCACAAACAACGCCTCCTGCACGCTGGAAAAATCCCTCTGTAAGCTCATGTCTGATCCGCTCTGAAGGTGATATAATAGTAATGCTTTATAATAATACTTAAAGTACAGATTATGGCTGTTTCAGGCAATATTTATATGTTCTTACAGCACAGCAAAAACATTTATCATTTATAAAGCAACCTGAACTCACAGATTCACACTGTGACAGTCTGACAATTCCCTCAAGACTCTAAGGGTAAAGACACTTCTGTCAACCCTCTCTGCCTGTTAGAGCAGCAGCTTCAAAAAAAATAATACTGTGAAAGATATGATTAGAAAAGTATAAAATAACAATCGGCTGCTCCCGGCAGGCGCAGGTAGTTACAACCTATTTACAGGAAAACATCTGCAGGCAGCTCCTGTCTGCTTGTAAAGCGCTTTCATACAAAGTGCAGTTAAAAGTTCTTTGAAGAGCAAACCGCAAAAACAAAACAATTACAGGAGAAAAAGAATAAATCATTTGCAAAGAATTGAATATATAGAGATAAAATGAAAAAACAAGACTGAAAAAAAACAATAAAAGGTAACTACATTTGGAAAGTTTTATGTGGTGTGTTGGGAGATGCAGGGAAAAAACTCAGTAACTTCTGGGATCATAGCTAGCAGCTATTTTGGTCTAGAATAGCGCTACGTAACTTTCCAACTTCAGAAATCTGTGCCTCTGTGTCGTTTCGACATTGATTGATTTGAAGCAACATTGTTCAGCAGTGTTGAATAGGACAATAAACCACACCTCACAACTTTTCTTCTCATGGTGCATCACTTTACTGCAGCATTTCGCTCTATGGCACCGTGTCAACATAGCACTGACTTTTACTGACCGGGAAGAGCTCAGAGATGAGACAGGACGCGAGGTAGACGCAGAATTAAGGCTAATCTCCTCTCATCACAAGTGTAAATATTTTTCTCTACTTCCTTTATGTAGGCATTAGAGATGGGCATTTTATTAAATTGTCTAAATTGATTATCAGGAGAATTAACGATTGATTATGGATTAATCAATTAAATAAAAAAATAAAATCAATCAATTAATCAATAAAATTCTGTATTTATACCCTATATTTAAATTAAATGAAAGCATAAAAAAACAAAATTTTTTCCTCATTAAGATTTTTATTTCAATATAAACGACTCTTGTGCCAGTTAAATGGGATACACTGGTACTGCACTTTAACTTCAGTACCAGTCTAAAGATGCATTTGATTAATCAATCAAAAGATACTGTAATCATTTCAAATCTTAATGATCTATTAATGGATCATCAATTTATTATGCCTATCCCTTGCAGGCATGCCTACATGCATCTACCAGAGAGTTTAGATCATTTTCAGAGAAGCATGACGATGGGGCGAAGCTCATGATGAAGCACATTCTCAGAATGCAGCAGATACCGGTGGCTTCTTCCTCTTCATCTCTTCTTTTGCTGCCGGCAGTAAAACACAGTGCAATGTCCTCTTTGCATTGGATAAAGTTTGGATAAACTGTGGTCTCTATTAAAACAAGCAAGACCTGCTTTTGAGAGAGTGTTTAGTTTTCTCAGTGTTTCAGTAAAAATCTGACAAAGTCACGTTGCTTCAGATGAAGATATAAATGACCTGCTCTCTAGAATAAAGAAAACAATAACACCATAACCGATCCACACTATATAGCTGAATATAATCACTGGAAACAGCTTTGTCATGATTACTGGTTATACCATCTACCCAATAATCCCTTTTTCTTTTACAACAGGTTTCTCAAATTGGAAAGCTCTGAACATCAAAGCTTGCTGGAGGATTTAACCCGCATCCCAACCATTAATTCAGCTCTTTTTACAAACATTACATGAAATAAATGGAACAACAGCTCACAGCTCAACATCATGCTGCCATACTGTGGTGGGGACGGCCCAACAGCTTCCAGTGTGCTGAATTCCTCCCGATTCTCTGAATCTTTGGATGACTTTACACAAAGTAGACACTGGGATCTACTAGGTTTTTCAAAATTTACATGAAGGGTTTTTTATCTGAAATTGTTCCACAATTTTGCAGTCAGTTTGCCCATCTTTACATCTGAGCGGTCTGAATGTTGCAAATATACACAATCATGCAAAAGGTCTGTTGCCAGTTAACCCTAATTAGCTGTTAAATAGTCTTTCAGTTATTTTTAATTTGCAGCGTTTACTTTTCCAGCATTTTGAAGACCTTGTTCCAACTTTTTAGAGATGTGTTGCTGCAATTAAGTACAAAATTAAACAAAGTTTTCAATTTAGTGGTCAAATGTCCAAGTATCATCGTCTGATATGTTGTTTACTTTCCTCTGGGTTTTAACTAATTGATTTAGACCGTTTCCTCAAATTTTCAAGGACTGAGACTATCCATAAAAAATAAAGAAGAATCAAATAAATGATTGTAGTTTTTTTATGTTTTTTTTTTAACTCATCATGAAAACAACCAAACATGACATTTTTTTGGGTTCTCAAGTAACAAACCAAAATGTCAAAAGCCCAAAGAAAAATTGGTATTCCGGTATCCTTAAAGCAAAAAGGTGCTTCAGTCTGCACTCCTGCTGAAGCGGCCTCCCTGTTTATCCACATTTTTCCATATTTATCCCCGGGAAAGGCGGATGATGACACCCAGCAGGCCCTGGCATCCGGTGAGGTGATTAAAATGTTCATTAACACCGATCCGTCCAGGTGAGGAAATCCGTCACGCACCCCTGCTGCGCCCCGCACCGACATGCCCGCGAGATATGACGCCCAACACACACAAATGCACACGCGTGTGCGGACCACCACCTGGCCCCACCTGTAACTAACAATATGTGATGTCACCTCTCTTGCGCCAGGTGAATAAATAGCATCTGTTGGATTAATTGCCGCGTGCGCCCATGACGGGCCCACCCTCCGCTGAATAAATGAAAGTCCCTCACACCTTTGGGCTGGTAAACAGACCCAATCTGTTGGATTAAGATCTGAAAGGCGAAACAACAGGAGCCGCTTTCCTGGCTTCTCCTCTTATGATCCGAGTCCACAGCTGAGTGTGTGGGCTCAATTACGCTCAATTCACATAGAGAATGAGTCATTATTTGCTTTTTTACCGTCAGCCAACTGGGACATAAATAACTTTATAACATAAAGCACTTACACACCCGTTACAACAGTTTCGAACCCACCTACAGCCGCTAATGCACTTTTTAATTTCAACCTCCCGCATGCGTCTGCGCACGCTGCACCTCACCTACACCACACAAAAGGACAAGCAACAAAAATCCTGTATATGTCGGCTAAATGTGCACACGTATGCACGTTTCTCATGTAAAACTCACATACCTCCACATATTTTTCTAATTATCACACACCCCCGTTCCGTCATCGGTGACTGGCTCTTCTCATGTTAACCCCCAACCGTACTCATCCGCTCATTTGTCAGCGCGTAATGAAAAATCCACCTCCACGCCGACACACACCCTCGCACTTCTCGCGCAGACACAGCTGACAGCTCATATGCCCGACCTCCCCGAGGCCAAGGGCAGAGCGGCGCGGCAATAAATGCAGATCTGTGTGTGTAATGAATAAGTTACACAGTCCTATTAGGGCAGGCAGCGGTGACAAATGCCTCTCATTCACTCATTAGGCCAGTGGCTGTCACAGGAAGCAGGAGAGACCGCGGCCCGGCGAGGGGAGCTTATCGGGTTTTAAACGGCCGTGTAATCCATTTCCTTACTGCAGATGAATAAGCTGCTGTCCGCCGAGGGTTTATTTATGGACGAATTAAACACGTACGCGGAGACGAGGCAGGGGGGGAAAAAAACGCAGGATAAATCAATGTGCTGGTCTTGAATGAACGTCTGCGGCCATGGTGAGGAAAACAGGTGGAAAAAGGCGAAACCGGGATGAATCTTTACATTGGAAGGGTCTCTCTCACTGCGTTATTACAAAAAGTTCAGCTTGAATATAAGGGATTAATGGGCTCAGGGGATAAAAATGAGAGGAAATAAAACGTATCGCGAAGCTCTCAACTAGAAAATTGAGGAGAGGGAATTCCATCTCCTCGGACTAACAGCCCTCTGACCCTTCATTGATCTCCCCGAGTGTCCTCGACGTGCCCGGCCAGCACTTAACAGGTTAATAACTCCTGATCTCTGTCCACCACTGGCAGTCCAATCTTTTTCACATACAGTACCGCAGGCCAATATCAGCCAACGGTGTGGAGAAATCAGCCGTCCAAGAGGGAGGAATTGAGAGCCATTTTCCCGGATCTGGCGACCATCATCCTTGGGGGAGAAAATCCCCCCAGGTGGAGCCGTCAGTCAATCAGGCGCCGGTCGGTCGGCCAACCATTAAGCATCCACCCCGGAGACAGAAACACTCTGCAGCATTATCACCTGAGAGACAAAGAGCTTGCAGACGGAGTGAGGCAGCACTAGCACTCTGGGAAAACTAATGTTTATCTAATCCTGGGTTTGCCCTTCTTTCCAACCCTCGCCCTCCCTCACCACGCCAGCAGACTTCAGACAAAGTTTCTCATCTCAATTAAGGAAAAATACAGCCACCGCTGGAACTCCACTTTGCTACTAAAGTACTACACCCAGAGAGGAGCTGTCTCTGGGTTTTAATCATACAGGTAAATAAAAAGGGCCCTTTGAACTGTAGACTGTAGCTTTAGAGACAAAGAAGTTGACCTGAAGTCATGTGGGAGACTCAGCTGTAATAAGGTTCGATACTTCTTTACATCAGACTAAAACTGAACTTTTGTAATCAGGTAAAATGCTGTAGGTGCCCGTTATCAGCATCACAGTGAAGCGAGGAGGTGGCAGCATCACACCATGGAGACGGTTTTCATCAGGAAACTGGTCGGCATTAAAAGACCTTACCTTATGCCCACCCTGGTGCGTGCTGGTCCTACCCTTGGGGACCTTTCTATAAGTTATGTCCCTACAACTCGCTAATGATTAAACAAAACAAAAAAAAAAGAAGCTAAAATGCCAAAAAAATATTTTCTCAAAACAAAAACTTGTACTACTTCTGTAATGAAATGTAAAGCTCCTAAAGTCTCATCAAGACCCAGGTCTGATTCAACAGTATATATGTGGTTTGTCTTAAAGATTGTCATAAACCACCTGGAGCAACTTTACAGAGCTGATGGATCCTCATGGCAAAATTCTCAAAAGTGGCTTTATAAGTGCCAAACAAATTTTTTTTAAAGATATTGTCATATGATTAAAGCTTTTTACTACTTTTAATTGGGGTTTTTTTTTTTTGCACTATGCTTTTAATGTTTTATGTAAAGCACATGAATTGTCTTGAACAGGAAATGTGCTAACAATAACTTGCCTTACGCCATATTGCAAAAGTAATGGGACCTTTATCTATCCTCCTATATAAACCTTAAAGGAGAACTTTGTTTTTTTCTTTTAACCTAGGGTCTGTTTTCATCTTTCCTCTCATACATGTGAGTGATGGGGAAAGAAGCGTTCAAGGTCGCTCCAGTATTTAGCTAGCAGCACAGCTTATGGTACTGTATTGGGCAGCTGGCCCTAAGCCTAAGTTCGCCCTAAAATCATGCTTGTTTTCCCACATGTTAATGCTCAGTTAGTCTCAACGAGTGTCCGACAACATACTAGAGAGGAGAAATGAACGAAAGTATCTGTATTACCTGTCGATTACGGGATTTGGACACAGACAACAGGACACAGACACCAAAATACAGCGACCATCAGCTATTACAGATACTTTCGTTCAAAGCAGGGTTGATCCTATGTAGCCTATTAAGTTAAAGTTTTGTTTAAAAAAGTAAACAATGGAGATAGTGTCAGGCAGTAGTCAATGTGCTTTCTTGTTTTGCACTCAAGTCCATCCACCCTTCAGCGGGTGGCATTCGATTTTCCCACGGATTGTAGGCTATGTGAATGTGTGGCAGAAGCGGAATTGTTTTGTTACCTTTGTATGAGAAACGACTGGCACAATGCAGAGCCGTTTAAAGGCGATTTTAAACCGTGTCACTTGCTGAGTCATTTGACACGGGTTGATGCGGGTCGGCAAGCCTTTCCCGCTGCCACCAAAAACCCACTGTACGCAGGTTTAAATGGGTTTTTTGGCCAGTGGAAAAGGGCTATTATTTGCAACCCGCTGTTGGCCACAGCTACAACAGCTCCAACTCTTCTGGAAAGGCTTTTCGCGAGGTTTAGGAGTGTGATATGGGAATCTTTGGCCAGGCATCATGTTAGACAAGAAGGTTTGGCTTGCAGTCTAAAGTCAGTTTTTAAGCCAATGAAACTGGACAAATATCAAAAGGGGCAGACAACTTTAGTAAGACCTGTGCCCCGAACCTGATCCAACTCTAACATCCCACCTTTGTCTTTGCAGTGAAGTCTATGAGTCTGTGAAAATGAATTCATACAGGTTGGTTTCAGACGAGTTCTGATCAACATGAGATCCAAACCAGATAAAGTATCAACGTCAAGATGATGAAACTTGGTGTAAACAGAAAGAATCGGGATGAAAGAACTAAGGAACGAGTTTCTCACACGAGCATGGTTTAAACCAAAGCATGAACTAGCTTTCATTGCCAGAGGCAGATTACACTACCGCTCATCTCGGACCCTGATGACGCTTTAGTGGACAAAGTACAGATTTATTTCAACTGAACAAAAGCTTTATGTTGCCACAGTAAAAGTTTGTGTGAAACACATCTTAGCATCTTTCCTCATGAGACTGCAATCAACCCACTCTGCCCCACTCCCACTCTACAGTAAACATAAACGTCAGTTACTCTACAAGTCCTCTGGGACTCAGCTAATGGCTTCCCTTAAAGACATGCATGTGAACTCGTAATGAACGCATTGAAGCTCATGTGAACTCTTAACACCACAAAAACTGGAGCTATGCTAATGTGACATGGAAAGTACACCCTGTTTGCCACTTCAACAACTACAGTCTGCAGATGTTCCAGCTGGAATCCGTGCAGCGAAACGAACGCTCGGGAGGAGCGCGAGCAGAAGTGCGGAGCGCCTCGTCTGCACGCGGAGAAGGGCATCCCCCGAATAAACAGGGACAGGCGCGATCAAACACGGGAACAATAATTATCACTCCTCTGAAACAGTGGGGAAAGAGACCCGTCTTCTGTGGGATGTCAGTGGTTCTGACAGCGCCTGAGGAGCGTTCGAGAGATCACATCTGCACCGCCATCATTAGACAGGAGGGGTTTCAAAAAAGCCGTTTCTCCGATAGCGAGGAAGCCTGCTGACAGCACATGAAAAAGGAGTGCGTGTGCATCAATTCACCTCAGCCCCCCTCCTTCCTTTATCCCTACCACAAAGATTTTTTATTCACTCTTCAACAGCTCACATATTATTCTACTATTTCCACTTCCAACACACACACACACACACGCTGTGGTAGTCGACATCAAAGTATGATGGAACGAGGCGCATCATTAGCAGAAGACAGAGGCAGGGGAGGATGAAATCATTTAGACGCCGCAGAGTAGAGGGAATTACTACGCCCGTCGGGACGAGGGAACGTGGATGGAAACAGAAGGGAAAGACAAGAGCAGGAAAAGAGGAGGAGAAGGGAAAAAAAGAGAGAAAAGGTACAAATGATGAGAGAATGAAAAATCAACACGAGTGAGTGGGATAATAACTGCAGCAACACTAAACGCACAAGAAAACCGACAGTAAACAACAAACTGGAGAAAAGGAGCCAGATGACAAAGCTGAACAGATTTGTCAAACACTGTTTGGGGTGCTGAGCCCAGAGACAGAGGCTTTCCTAATAACACATGTATGTTTTCATTCATAAAAGGAAGAGGCAACATTTTTTCTCTCCCCAGCGATCTTTCCTGCTTCTTCCAGCGGGCCGCGCGGCAACATCAGACAAGCTCAGCCAGGTCATTGCCTGGAGGCCGAGGAATGAGAGGGGAAGGAGCTGTGATGCTGATGTGGGCCCAACATGTACAGGGCTGAGCTTTGCTTTTGGTGGTACTGATATTGTTTGACTCTTCCAAATCCTCTAAATTACTAGAAAAGCACTCAGAGAGTGCAGACCTCCACCAAGCACCACTGTCTCCCCATACAAAAAATATATGTCTCCTGAAGGTAAATTTCATGTGATTACCACTATTCCCACAGTACCTTGGTAATAGATTCAGCATAACCTCCTTGGTGGACGTAATGCATGGGACATATCATTGAAAACGGAAAAAAAACACTGCACTGTGGAAATTTACCCAGATTTCATCTCGATCTTTCTCCTTGGATCTTAAAGACAGAGCGAATCCGTTAAAATACTACTGATTCAAATTGAATCCTGTATAAGATGCTCCTTGTTAAAAATTCCTACCTATAATAGTAAAGTAGTGCACAGTAGACTATAAAGTAAGAGCACCCCAAATTTTTGAAAAATCACAATAAAATTTGCATTCTGGATCTGATCCTGATCAATTTTGGTGATGTGATAGGGAACCATACCCTTAAACAGTGTCTCTAGTTTCATGAACATCGGTCAGCAATCAATCGAAGAACAAAGGTTTATGTTCTATTTACCACAATGTTAACAAAAATTTGAAGGTGATCCAGAATCCAGGATCTCTTCCAGATCTTCACCAAAATCTCATTGATTGTTCCCTGTTTCAATTCTAAATTTGTCCATAACTTTGTGAATTATGATGCACACAGACAGACAAACTGATAAACGCGGACAAATACATAACCTCTTTTAGCGGAGGTAATTAAACAGGATAGTGTTTAACTTTTGGCCATTAGAGGGCTAAACCTTTAATTTTCTACAGGCCACACAACACTATTGCAAAATAAAACACTTTTTCATTTTCTGGTCTGCTCAGACTTCATGTTCACCTTCTTAAGTTGTTCAGATCTGGCGAACTTTCAGAAAACATGAAGCAAGTTTTATAGCTGTAAAGCAAAGCGCTGCAGGTCACATGATCCCATGAGAGACGGATCCACTCATGCAGTTACCATGTGTTGTTTCTGCAAAGGGCAGCCCCCTCGGAGGACACTGTATTGATAACAGAAATCATCCAATAATGCTCATATTAGGCTCATATTTGGGTTAAAAGTTTAATTCTGGGGGAAATTACAAATTTAGGACCCCTAATCGCCAGAAGGTGCACAGTATCCCTTTCAATTCAAAAGAATTTTTTTCTTTTTTCTTTCTGTTTGGGGGAGTGACATGTATCAAATGTTTTGTGGTCCCAAGGTGATTCAGCCGCCTCTCATCTGTTGTGTGGGAAAAATGCGGATGTTTTGGATACAAGTGCTGCATTTGCATGATAAAGGTGATCCCATGAGAAAAACTGAGTTGCAGCAGCAGGATGACAATAAAGTGGAATAACAGTAGAAATACAGTACAAA
Organism: Craterocephalus amniculus; assembly: GCA_036024015.1. Taxonomy (NCBI): domain Eukaryota; kingdom Metazoa; phylum Chordata; class Actinopteri; order Atheriniformes; family Atherinidae; genus Craterocephalus; species Craterocephalus amniculus. The sequence continues at coordinate 1,293 of JAVQJG010237680.1, read as the reverse complement.
GAAAGATGTATAAAGTATGTAGCATGTTGAAAGTGAAAGTAAAAATTGCACTTTTTAGTACACTTAAAAAGATCTGTACTGCACAGAGAAGATGGACTCTGTCTCTTGTTTAATGAACCTTTGGCAAAATATATAATCTGTACCTTGATTGGCCGCAACAAAGATACAGAATTTGATAAAAACGTCAATATGGAAGTGTGCACAAACGTACATTTTAGTATCATTCATATGCACTACATGTCATTAATTAACACAACATAACGTCTTCATATTTTCTCACATTCACATGTTAGTTAACTGCAGAGCGACTTCACCTTCCCTGCAGCCAAGTCCATTACAACTTCTACTCAGTAAAATTGGCCAGTCCTGTATTTGTAACACACATGCAATAGCATGGGCTCTTCCCTCTGCCTGCCTGCAGCAAGAACGGGCAACATGAAGTTACTTCATGTTTTTTTTTTTAAAGGGGCTGCCTTTAATGAACTTCAAGTCCAAGTATGGATTCAACATGAATCCATGGAACGGAAACTTTGCCAGAAGCGGCATGCTTAAGTTTGAAACGTTTAGTTTTATTCAGTTCAGTGAAGCTAGCTTTTCTTTTCTAAAAAAATAAAACTTTTCTGCTTAAAGGCAGGTTTCAATTTTCATCTTTCCTTTCATACATGTGAGTGATGCAGAAATAAATTTTCAAGATCACTCCAGTATTTAGTAGGCAGGCAGCTAGCAGCCCAGCTAATGGTAAGCATTGGGGAACTGCTGCCACATAAGTTCGCCCTAAAAACGTGCTTGTTTTCCACACGGAAGTACTCTGATTGTCTCAACGAGTCTCTGACAACGTGCTAGAGAGGACAAATGAAGGAAAGTATCTGTATTACATGGCGATGGCAATGTTTTGGTGTCTGTGTCCAAATCTCGCAGGATTATGTCGACATCACAAGTCGCGTCAACTGAAGTTGACACTGTGACACTGAAACATAGCAACTGCCGCTTAGATGCAGAGCAAGTTGCCCAATAATTATCATTAGCTGTGCTGCTAGCCGCCTGCCCGGCTAAATACTGGAGCGATCTTGAACGCTCCTTTCTCCATCACTCACATGTATGAAAGAAAAGATGAAAATTTAACCCAGGTTTAACACTAGAAATCCCACAGCCAAGCCATTTGGCTTTTCTACCTTCCATGCCCAGAAGGCAGCCAAGTGGCTGGATTAGTTTTGAGCTAACATCCGAACTCAGGTGTGAACGACCCATTGTTCTGTAAATGAGATGTTCTCTGCTTGGCCTGAGCAAGAGAGC
>JAVQJG010237677.1:0-14805 GCA_036024015.1 Craterocephalus amniculus | reverse complement strand
TCTATCTGTCTATCTATCTATCTAGATAGATAGATACAACAACGACCATGATTCAGATGACAAATGATTGGTTTTGTGAAACGGATGATAGAAAAAACAAAACAATAAAAGCTCTTCATGCTGTATCCTACTCTTTGATTTCTTTCTTGTGTTCTCTCAAATGTAAGTCACTTTGGATAAAAGTTTCTGCTAAATTACAGTAGTAATAATAGTGTTATTAGATTTCAGCTTTTGACATTATTATCACATCTTTCTCACAGAAAATCCAATCCTATGGCTTTGGTTCAAATACAGTACCTAAAAAATAGAAGACAAACCACATTTTTTAATGTAAGTTTTTAAAGAAAAAAAATTATTTTTTTGTGGGGTTCCACAATGAAGTTGCCTGGGCCCACTTCTATATTTATGAATGACTTGCCGGAAGTTACATACATTATTTTTCGGAGGTCTGGTCGTCACATATAAAGGAACTACAAATGGTTCACAACAAAGCAGCCAGATATGCACTGCAATGTTCATATAAAGCTTTAGTGTGAACTCGAGGCATAGCTCTTTCTCTTGGTTGAAGGTGAAAGAGAGATTCACTGCATCATTGCTCAATTTGACGAGAAATGCTAGTACCACTAAATCAACAAGAGTACTATATCAAACACTATGTTTTAGCTCTGATGAGCATAATTATGAGACCAGGCATGATACGGAGGTTTATAATACCTAAAGCAAAAACAAATAATGCAAAGAAAACTGTAATGTACAGAGCAATGCTTAGATGGAATGCATTACCTGGGCACATTATTAATGAAAACAGAAAATATATATTTAAAGCTCTTTCGAAAAAGTATTTAAGCATAGAACAGCACTCAGAACATTTATCATATCTTCAATATAATCCCATGATTTATATTGCATTAATTTAGATAATTGTCAACAAGTATGCAGAGTAGAATGTTAATGTTAATATAAGCTAGTTCCTGTGTTTGTCTTTGTTTTGTTTGGTTACTGGGTTGTTTTGTACATTTGTTTTTTTTGTTTTGTGTTTTTTTCTTGTTGTTGTTTTGTCTTTTATCTTAACATAAAAATAATAATTCATGTGATAATTGTAAAATAATGTGAGTATATGGTATGGCAGCATGTTGGGTAGACTCCAGGAAGACTAGCTGTTTTTAACAGCTAATGGACATCTGAATACATTAAATGATTTTTTTTTCCAATGAAAGTAATCTGGCGGCTACATATTATTGGCTGCGGGCCAGTTTGGATGGCAGGCCGCTAATTACTGACTACAGGCGTGTACAGGTATATGTGCATTTTCTGTAAAAGTCATTTTGTGTAAAAGTCATGTGATATTTGCCAATATCACATTTTAATGCCAATATTGGCCAACAATATCGGTAGGCCGATGATATTGGACATCTGTAACCATTATGATATGATTAAACATACTGTATATGTTTTGATTAAATCATTATGACGGGATTAAACTAGTATGATGTAATTAAGCCTGTACAAGATTAAACCAGGATGATGTGGCTAAATCAGAATTATGGGATGAATTCTGAGATTAAGTCAGTGATGGGATTAAACCAGTATGGAAGGATTAAACCACAATGAAAGAATTAAAGGATGGTGATTTAAAAAGATCTTTGCACTTGCTTCCTGTTTGTAAAATAATTGACTTCAAAATCCTGCTGCTAGTTTACAAAGCTCTGAATGTTTTGTCTGTGTCATGATGAACCATTCAGATTCCTCAGGTCATTGGGGTCAGGTCTAATTCCTGGTCCCAGAGTCAGAAACCTGGAGAGGCAGCGTTCAGTTTTTACGCTCCTCACATGTGGAACAAACTCCCAGAAAGCTGCAGGTCTGCTGGATCTCAGCAGTTTTACATCAGTGTTAAAGACTTTTTTGTTTGCCACTTTTATGAAAACAAGATACATCCTATTTTCTCTGAAGATTTCCTAAATTTGTTGTTTATTATTTTGATATTTATCTGTTTCAGTTCCTCTCGATGCTTTCTGCAGCCCACTGGAATGTGTCAAATGTCTGTACGTAAAGCACCTTGAATTGTGATGTACATGAGATGTGCTGTACAAATAAACATTTACCTAAAGAGGATAACAAATCATGAGATATCGTGAAAAAACATATTCTGCTTATTTCTTAATTGTATTATTTCAATATTACTCCATTGTTGAATTTGGTGTATAATAATGTGATTAATTGTGCTTCATGACGATTAATCACAGAAAATGATGGTATTAATCAGTGGCTTAGCAGCATCAACTTCAGCCAATAGTGCAGTTGTATTTAATATTTATTTCTGTTTTATATCTCTGAATTTGGAGTGATCACTGCATTAGTTAGTCTCAGGGAAGAAGCAGCTCAGCATTTTATCAGATCTTTTATCATAGTGTCACTCACATCTCACTCTGACAAGCTGAAAAGATGAGAGACCTGCTTTCAAATGAAAAGAAATAAGATTTGTGTTGTTGGCCCAAATACGTGTTCCATGCCTGGAAAGCCTGATTGGTCATTTTCTAGGTGCAATGCAGCTTGATGAAAATATCATCAATACCTTGATGAAAATTTTTTTTATAAAAAGGACAAACCTTCTAGTTGTCCTTGACCAAGGCTACTGTGTGTCTAACAGATGGATTTCCCAGTAAGAAGGAGAAGAACAGTCCTTCTGTGGTTTTATTTAGCCCTCACACAACTGCAATGACTTTGATGGTATTTTACTTGTAAACAAATCAGCTATGCGCGGACATACTTGACATTTCCTTAACATGTCCCCCGCAGAGCTACAGGACTCCTGACACAGAACAATGATGAAAAATTGTGGAAATATACCCTTTCTCACAAGCTCATATTCAAGCAGATGTTTGTTTCTGATCCTGTCGGTGACCTTCAGCTACCAAATCCAATCCTAACAGACAAAAATGTGAGTCTTTAAAATTTGAAAGACAACATCTCTGTAGCATTTTTGTAGACAAAACAATGTGTTTGTTGATAAAATCATATATATTTCTCCTATTTGTCACTTATTATAGTTGATTATTGATATTTCATATTTCTATTTGTTTAATATTTTAGTAATTATTTTCAATTTAAAATTTATTACAAGCCCACTTCCAACACAGTCAGGTTCCTGTACAGATTGCAATGATTTATCAATCTCATCAGGTCATATTTTATCAGCAGTAGAACATAAGTAACATATTTTATTCCCAGCAGAAAACAAACAACATATCAGATGATAAAACTGGCACGTTTTATAATTCCAGATGAACTATGGGCTGGTGGTGAATCGGATAGCAGCAACACATCTGTAGAAATTTGGAAGAAAAGGCTGGAAAAGTAACAACTGGAAGAGCATTTTACAATCTAATTGGGTTTCTAAGCAACAGGTCAGTAACATGACTGTGTATAAAGGGAGCATTTCAGAGAGACATAGTCTCTCAGACGGAAAGATGGACAGAGGGTCACCAATCTGAGACACACTGGGTCTAAAAGTTGTGGAATCTCTGTGTGCATGGGACAGGCTGGATGCTGGTGGCAGGATTCTCTACTGGAAACCATGGACTCAGGAAGAATTCCAGAAATCTCTGTCTGTGAGCACAGATCACCCTGAAAGCCACAGATGCAGGTTAAAGCTCTGTGATGCAGAGAAGAAGCCAGATGTGGACAGGATCCAGATGTGAACAGGATGTGAACAGGATCCAGATGTGAGCAGGATCCAGATGTGAACAGGCTGTGAACAGGATCCAGATGTGAACAGGATCCAGAAACACCTTCTGCTCTGGACCAAAGCTCATTTTAGATGCTCTGAGACCATTTCTATGACCAGGGAAGGTGGCAACTGGTCCAGATCACATTCACATGTTGGTAACATTGAGATCACAGATTCACTTGGTTTTCATTGGAAAATGCTTGTAAAATTGTTTTAGATGTTTTTTTTTGTTATTGTGGCTTTATGTGGTTGTTTATTTTCACCTGAATCACACGTTATTAAAAGAGAAAGAATCGCTGTGTTCATTTCCAAGTTGTGGCTCCTCCAGCCAGAAGCTCATTACTGGTTTTCAAGTTTAATCCATCCTGTCCACCCTGGCTGCTCTGCCGCTTTCACTTCCATTAAAACAACAATATAACTAATCAGAGAGCAGAAGGAGGGACTCAAACACTAAGACACATATTTTTTTAGCCAATAAACTTAAAATTTGAAAAGACAGGCTAAGTAGCCTGAGCGTCAGTGCCGGTGGCAGCTTTAAAAAGACTAGATCAAAGTTATACACTGGCAGCCTGCAGGAAACCCGCCTCAGTTTAATTCCTTTAGAAACAAGACAAAGTGGCTGAAGACGGATGAACACACAGATTATCTGACTGACATTCGCCAGTAAAGACATTTAATGAAAAGCTGTGGAACAGAATAATAATGAGTGTAATTATAAGGATAAAATAATGACCGATTTCCCTCACAGAAAGTTCCCTGCAAGGACTTCTTTAAGGAATATTAGGCCAATTATCTATTTATATATATAACTGCAGTTTTTCTTTCTAGAATTTAAAAATTTCTTTCAGACAAAACAATTATACAATGTTACAATAAGATTTATTTATTCTAATATGCATGTACAGTATGTGAAGCTGTGAATATCCACAAACATCTATATGTCATTGCACTTTTCTGTCTCTGGGGGGCAGTAATCAAAACAACCTGCCCCTGCTTGTGTTGGCACTGTTGATCATGTAGTTCTGCTCTGCAGTGGGAAAGACTGAATCAAAGTGGACGGGCATCGGCTTTGTGGGGAAATAAAACTCATTTTGCTGTGACAACCATGCTGTGAGGGTTGACAGTTACGCAGATGATATCTTTGTGTCACCTGGACCATTGTCCAGAGGAAATTTGACTAAATCTGTTTAATTAAATTCAAATTATCCCAGATAATCTAGAGAGGACTTGAATTGATCCTGAAGTTGTCTGCTTTCAGAACAAGCAGAAATGCCACAAAAATTCAGTCTATAAAGCTGCAGAGGACTATAACAGAGACTAATCACAAGATTCATCTTACATATACCACCCCTTTATTAACGAAAAGTAAATCAACGTAATATCATAATAGGGGTCATGGGAATCCAGCACTTTGCTCGATTTCCGACATGTGGCAGTCAGTACCCCTAGAATTGCAAAAAACCTAAATATTACAATAACAGTAACAGGCATGTCAATATAGAAGTATATATTGAGTATAGTATATATTAAGTGTAAAAGAAAAACTTTTTTGCATTTTCACATGACTAGTCGTCCTCTGAACAAGTTGCCAGTTTGTGAAGGCCAATTGCTGCTCACTTCCAGGTAGGAGCAAACATCTATGCACATATCAATAGTATCGATAACAACGTTAGTATCGATAACGTTCAATACCAGCCCGATAATATAGATACTGTTTTAGAGACGTTCAGGCCTTCTTTTCCTTGAGAACACCCTTCATGCAATAGTAAATGTTGTAGATCACCTGCCCCACGCAGTGCTGGTGGGTTTATGCTTTCATTAAGATTCTCACCAGAAATGCTGGATCCTGGCCAAGTCCTCTCCTTCCAAAGAAATCTGTCTTTGTGAGAAAGAGACTTCAATAATGATTTAATAAAAACTCATAAATTCCATTTAGAATTTTAGAAACGTAATGTTAGTTATGATTTAAAGAGGCTCTATGCAACTTTGTTATAGTCATAAAGCTGCTTGGAAGAAATAATTTTGCTTAACTGACCCGTACTGAGGAAAAAAAATGACATTTTTTCCTCTATTGGGTCTCCCTATACCAGAAACAACGCTTGCAGTTTTGCCCATTGACGCTCGCATTTGTTTTGGTCTGGAAGTCTTGTGATACACAAGACTACCACTATACGTTGTAAATCTGTTTGGACAGACATGCATATTTCATTTGCAATTAGTTTTTTGTGTTTATACTGCTTTGATAATTACTTCTACTAGATACCTTTGAAGCCATGGTGACTTGCCGTCGCCTGTTCAAAACAAACAGTTGCCTCTGCTTTACAACAGTCTGCTTCGTCTGTCGCCAATTTTCCCCCTACAGCTTTGGGGTGCGCACTGCATTGTAAACAAACCCAGAGTTACAGAGATCTGATTTAAAAGGGCAAGCCAACATGGGAACCTCCAGAATGTGCAAAAATATTAAAAATAATATTTTCCCCAATACTGAAGATATTTCTGCAAGTGGTGTTTTAATGATTGATTCCAGATACATCCCAGTGTCAATAAAACATTAAGCCAAAAAGATCATACAAAACGCTACTATCAGTCAGATAAGAGTTAGAACACCTGAAGCTATTGATGCATGTAATACTAATCTATTGTATGGGAAAGTGTTTTTAACTAAAAGTAGACTTACGCTGCATATTTGTCTAACTGGTTAGAACTTTATGATTGTCACTGTCCACTGATAAAGTTTCAGTAAAATAAGAAAAATGTAAAAGGAACTCATGAATAACAACTGGTTGGCAAAAAGCATATAAAAAATGTCCTTTATCTGAAATATATACAAGATTTGAACTAGTGAAAAAGAGAGGGAATATAAATTTATGTAATAATAAAGAAGTGTCATACTATTTTCCCAAGAATAGAATATTAAAAATAGAGTAAGCACACAACATTATTATTTTGCTGATATGATTCCATTACTTGCAAAAGAATGTCTGCGTAAGATAAATACAAGTGTCTCTTTGGAAAAAGTAATGAAAACAAATATGAAGTCTGTGTTCCTGTGTGGACTGAAACGAATGTCACTGTCACAATTAAAACATTTAAAAATAAAAAAATTATAAAAAGATATGGTATTATTAAAGAAGCCATTAATTTAATTGCGAAGGCACTTTCTCATATTTTTAATCAGTATTTCTTGCGTAGAAATTTTCCAGATGTCATGAAGATAGAAAAGAGTATTCCTATTGTTAAGAACGGTAGACAGCATCTTATGGAAGAATGTAAGCCCATACTTATGCGTCCTCAGTTTCCCAAATCCCTGGAGAAACTTTGTAGGAAACAATAAGATACTTTTAAAAACATCACTGACTTTTTCTATCATACAGTATGTCCTATTATGAATATGCTGGAACACGTCAACTCTGCTTTGGACAATAATTTTTTTTTAAAATTCATCAGTTTAAAGTAGGGATGTCCAAACTCGGTCCTCAAGTGCAGGTTTGCACGTCTTGATGTTTACTGCTGTAGCACACCTGAATCAGATGGATGGCCAATATGCTGGGGCAGAACTTGACAGCAAGGTGTTGAGGAGACATTTGATTTGATTCAGGTGTGTTGAAACCGGAAAATATCTCAAACCCGCAGGACTGTGGCCCTCAAGACCTGCAGCTGGACCCCACAGATGGACAGCAAGCTGTTCTCACCATTGGCAATGGTCAACTTCTAAGAAAACTTCAAAAGCATGAGATTCGAGCTACTGTACTGGCCTCACACAAGGTTCTGTGATTGGTCCAAAACTTTTCATTATCTTTAATAATGATATTTGTAACATGTCTCATCTGTTTAAATGCATGTTTGCCAACAACACCACCAGTTTGCTTCGGTAAAAAATCAAATGAACTTTTGTTGTTGATAGAGAGAGAATTAACTCTGGTCAAACCCTGGTTTGATAAAAACAAGGTTTGAAAAACTAACCTTACGATATTTGGAGCTAAAAAAGAGACACTGACAGATCTAAAACTAAAAGTATACTATGGTAAGTGAGATTTTTAATGCCAACTTGAAATTAAAAAGTTCTCTTTGTTAAAGTATCTCAGAGTTAAGCTGGGTTTATACTGCGGAGGCTACACAGACCCTCTCCAGTGTTTATACTGCAGTGTAGGCCAACGCGCCAGGTGGCGGTTTCTTTTCCAGCTCTACAGACAGCCATAGGGTTACCGACCAATAAACTTCACAAGGTGGAGTTTTTTCAATGATTCAACATACAAATTTGCAATCTGTTGATTACATGCAGTGATCAGTCTCTATGGGCCATGGTTAGGTGAAATGAACAGTCCGTTAATTTTCCATGAGAGTCATTACTGGTGTCTCCGTGAATTTTGTGCCACAAATCACCAAATCACTGAAGTAAACTGTCATCAGATCAGGAAAAAATCTGTTGTATGTGACTTTTACCTGTGATTTAAAGGTAGTCAAATATCCAGAAACAAGTATCTGAGTCTGACTAATCACAAGGGAGTACTTACGCATCTCTGCGTCTGCGTAGCTGCATCAGGTCTGGAAGAGGTGCGTGTCAGTCAGAAATAGATCAAGAATGCTCAGTGAATCCAACTCACAAGGTTCGACCTCACCCATAAAGATGGCTGCTAATTACCAGGTCTGTCTTCAGACCTCTATAAGTCACACCAAACTCACCCCAAAGACATGAAGAAGCTACACTCATTGCTTTGCTTGGCATTCGGCCATTTTTTGTCTTAAGTAACTATCTTTGTGAAGTCATCTTTATGACCTAAGGGCCTTCTCACATGGCGTGCTCGGCCCGTGCCTGGCCCGGGATCGATCATTCTTGAGTTGTGTTCACATGCCAGTGCTTGAACCAGGCTCGGACACGCTTGGTAATGTCAGTGACAGAACACTATGTGGCAGTGTTGAGGAAGCTTAGTTGATAGCTAATAACGAAGGAAGGAACAATCCCTTACTTTTTTAGACAAGCAACGGCTCAGTATATCAACAAGAAAGCGAACTCGACTTCTTACTTAGTATTTTCTTCTCCACTATGGATGCAAGCCAGGCAGTCATATTTTAAATTTTAGCCTTCTTTAATCACTCCACATTAATCGCTTCACGCTTGCCAAGTTTCTTTACAGAGAAGCTAATGGTGTTGCTAATGCTAAACCTGCCGGTAGGGTCGAGGGTTGATTTGATCAGTTCCGCTTGTAGCCCACATGTCACGTCCGGCACAGCCTGGATGGCGTTCACAAAGCATTATTCCGTGCCCGAGCACGGGTGCCCACCTGGGCCACCCATGCCTGGCCCGGGACCAGCCTGTTTACTTTCACATGGACAAAATTTGTGGTCAAACATGTGAAAAGGCCCTTATTCTGCTTCTGCTCAGTCAACCTTCTTTTAGCCCTGTTGTTGATCCATAGGTTTTAATGAACATTTGTTGCTCCATTTCTCCTGAAACCACCTGTCCTTAACCAGCTTGGTCCCTCCTCTTAAAAAATTAGGGAAAGCTCTAGATTTCTGATGTCTTGTGTTTATCTCACCCTTTTGTACTTTGATGTGTAAAGAAGTTTACATCCTCCAGGGGTCACTAGCGGGGTTTTTAAATTTCTGTTTTTTTTAGTTATTATTATTGATGTCCTATTACGAACTGTAATGCATTTTGCATTTGGTGGGTATCAGTCAATTGCATTTCATTGCTTTCTGCAGAGTAGGGCTAAATTAGAATTGGGAAGAGAAAGGCAGGAGTAAGTAAGCAGATGAGTGGGGTTGATGGGGGGTGTACAGCTCCATTAAGAACATAGTTAAAGTAGTGGTGACTACAGAGCCCAGAGGAGACAGCTCTGACTTAGAGTTATTAGTCAGCAGCACACTACTCAGCTGTGAGGGCAGGCTCAGGGTCTCTGTAATACGCTCCAGTACACGTGACCACGTGCCAAAAACACTGTAGTTGAGACCATATTTGTTACTGGCAATCACACCAGTACCTGTGGCAATGTCTCTCCCCTGCACTGAGTATGATGACTTGTTTCAAATGCGGTGATGAAGAGTGTACCTGCAGTGACGACATCTCTGCCTAGGATGGTAAGGAGACACACTGTGAGAATTGCATTTCCGCCTGACTGACTCCAGGAGATTTTATCACAGTACAGCGCTGTGTGCATTTAACGGTTGCATTAATAAGCATTTCCTTTTCCAACTCACATATTCTCTTACATGGATCACATATTAAAACAAAACCGTGCAACTTTTCCTGACTTTCACAAACATATTGCTTTCTTTTTTCTTTGAGTGTCTTTGGTCACAAACACAGTGGGCCATCAGCTCTTAATGATGAAAGACTAAACCTACCGCTGTGCTCTTCAGCTACGGCTCTATTGTTCCCATACTGTAATGAAACTGAACAAGCTGTGTGTGTTATCTTTGTCTAATGGTTAGACTTAAGGGCTCAGATGAAGATTCAATTACTGTGGCCTGTTCTTGTTCACAGCCCATGGCAATACACACACAAACGTGCACACACAAAGACAAAATCAGGCACAAATATGCTCACACAACTGCACAGATCTATATACTGTCACAAAATTACCCACACACACTTCGTATAATGGCCATAGTTCATTGAGTCAATGAAATTTGAATGCCCTCAACACATAGATAAAGCAGCACGCACACACATACACGCACAACAAAGTCATTTGAGAACCCTGAAGGAGCAATATCCAAATCTGCCAAAGAGAAAAGAATGATAATTCTATTCAGAGTCAATCTCGGGGCGTTTTGTGATTATGGTTATTTATTTGGAGCCGCGCGGTACAGTCAGCATCAGAATGAACGCAAATATCGATCTCTTTTAGGATATGAAAACACCTGCAGGCCTCAAATCATTCCTCGCACTCTCTTCACAACACTCATTCACTGGCTCCATCTCAACTTCCCCTCCTCCCCTTCTCTTCCTCTTCACTGCTCTTTTAGATCTCTCTCTCTTCGCCACCCTCTCGTCTTTTCACATCGGCAGCGGAGGAACAGAAACAACATTTGCAGCTTTTGTTTGTGTGCAGCTGTGGAAGATGGGATTTCTGAAACTTGTTCGTCTTCCTGCGTCCACAGAAAACAATGATCAAGTGCAATAGGTGAACAGTGAAGTGTGAGTTTTTTCTTTAGTAAAAACAGCAGCAGTCTGGCTCTGGTGGCGTCAAACTACGTCCAGTTCTTTTAGAAATGTCTCCGGAAATCCTGACATCACCGAAGCCATTCAGCAGAATTAAGTCTAGAGTTTGTAACAACAATAAACCATTTCTGCCTCTTAACCACCAAAACTCCAAGACATTTTAGCAAATTTATATTTTTAAATGTAAAAATTCATGTTGAAGCTCAAACTTATGAATCCCATCCTTACAGAAAAACCACATGGTCTGCATGAGATCCATTTCGATGTGCACATGTGATCACATGTGAACCACATGTGGTTCTTAAACATGTTCACATGATCCACATCTACATGCTGTTCACATGTGAATAATATGTATTTGACACATAGTTTGCATATTTAAGCTCATGTTGGTTACAGGCTTGTGGTTACAGTACATGTGACGTTATTTTCTAATTTTTCTCATCTGCATTTCATTCTCTCAAGTCTTGGCTTTCAGGAGAAAAAAACAAGGCACTAAAACAATAATACAAAAGAAGCTATTTACATATTTACACTTTTTCCTCATTTCTAGTTATTTATGCCACTATTTCCCCCTATCCTCACTAAACCAGCTCCAGCTAAGCGTCTTGGCGTTATTGCAGCCTTTGAGGACCATTATTTTTCTTCTTTTTAGACACACTCAGAACTTGTCCTGATTGGACATTTCACTCATTTTAAACTATCTGATTATTGCAAAATTTGACATGAAGTGGGTTTGTCATCATTTACAGCTCTGAAAAGAGGTATAGCAACATATTAGTGATAGTTAAGTAAAGATGTTATCATGGATAACTAATTGGGTATTTACCATACAGTCTCTGAATAAACACTACATGTTGTGGCTTGATTTTAAACCTCCTGGATGTAATATAAATGACTTACAGGGTAAGCTATCCATAAGAGAGGTTCCTGAGAAAGTGGTGATGATAGAAGTGATAGAGCTCATCAGTGCTGGAGACCTGGTGAAGTTAAAGAAGGCGTGTTCCAACTACAGGAGGGTTCACACTTCTCAAGATTTCTTGTAAGGTCTATTCAGGGGTCCTGGAAAGGATAGTCTGTTGGATAATCGGACCTTGAATTCAGGAGGGACTGTTTGGAGATTTGAAACATTTGACCAGCTCCATCTTTTCAGCATGGTCTTGGTTATTGACACATCCAGTCTATACGTGTTTTTTGGACTTGGAGAAGAGGTTTCCTATCCCTTAACTTGTCTTGTGTCCTGTGACTTTTGTGGGGGGGCTCTGGGAGTATGGAGAATTGGGCCCCAATCAGCGGATTGTCCAGTACCTATATGACCAATGGCAGAGTTTAGTCTGGCAGTAAATCTGCCAGTAAATCAGATTAATTTCCAAAGAGGGTTGCACTCTAGAAATGTTTGCAGTAATTTCTAGAATCATCTAAGATTTTGAGGGGATCCAGGTTGGTGGCCTTAGGATTGGGTCTCTGCTTTTTCAAAATAATGTGGATCTGTTTGCTTCATCAGGATGTCACATCAAGCTTTAGCTGAAATGATTCACAGCAAGCTCTTGATTTACAGGTGGCTCTATGTTCTTACCCTCACCCCTGGTCCAGCTGTGGGTAGTGACTGAAAGAATGAGATCACAGATACAGGCAGCTGAAATAAGTTTATTCCTCAGGGTGGCTGGGTTCTCTCTTGGGGATAGGGTGAGAAGCTCAGTCATCAAGTGGAGATCAGAGGAGAACGGATGCTCCGCCACATCCAGAGGAGCCAAATGAGGTGAATCAAACATCTGGTTAGGATGCCTCCTGGAGGTGGAGGTTTTCCAGGTACATCCCACTGAGAAGAGATCCCGGAGAAGACCCATTGTTTGCTGGGGGAACCAAGGGTTCACATACACACTGTTGTTGTGGTGCAGTGTACTTTAAATAAACCATGGCAGACTCACCCTGGACGCTCATTCTCTCTCTGGTGTGGACCAAAGAAGTGAACTCTGCTCTGATTGAAACTGGGACCCTCTTCCAGTGTGAAAGCAAACAGAGGATCCAGTGAACCAGAGACAGGAAGTGACATAGGCCAACATAGTGGATATCTGGTTGCCCCTCTGGCTGCTCATATTGGACACATTCTGGTGAAAACAGGATCAGTTTTGAACAAAGTAAAACTAGAAACCAGACTGATTCATTGTTCATCCAATGTTTATTTGGGGTAAACACAATGTTTTCAGTCCTGGCTAACCATTGAGTTGAATTTTGTTCTACTTTATTTTTGATCAGGTTGTTCTCAGAAATATCTCTCCCTAGTGAGCAGTTTTTGTCATGGCCTTTAACCTCCCCGCTCCCATCTGAAAAGAGAAACGCATTCTCGCTTTGGGAAATCTGAATCCACTGTTGCTTCAGTTCTGCCGGACCTGTTAGCAAGTCCACTATCAACCCCCCTAGTCCCTTAACTGCCTCCCTTCTCCCAGTTCTCCCTTATCTCCACTCCTGAACATATCTAACTCACCTCTCAATGAGAACCTCCACCTCTGTCCTGGACTCCTGGATTTAGTCTTTTGAAATGGGCTTAAAGGACCTCCTTATCTCATCTGACTCTGGACATCTCAGCATCCTCATCTTCCTTGACCTCACTGCACTTCATTGTCAAACACAATTCTTCTCAACCAACTGGAATCTCTGGCTTCTGGCTCAGATCTTTCCTTGTTCATATCCCATCTTTCCAACTGAGAAAAATTCCTCCATATTAATAACTTTTCTTCCCCCTGTGTCCCAAGGTGTTTCCCAAGGCTCTAGACTTGGTCCTCTCTTTTTTATCCTCTATATCACATGTGTCAAACTGGTTCCAGAAAGGGCCAGTATGGCAGCCTCCACTTATCTCATCAAGTGAATCCAGTCTTAACATGAAGACTTGATGAGAAGAGTGAAAGCTGCTGTGCTTCTGGAGCTACACCGGCACTTTCAGGAACCAGTTTGACACCCCTCGCTCTATATTCTCACTAATGGCCATATCATTTGAAGCCTTGGATCCAACTTCCAATTTCATTTCAGTTTTATTGTATAGTGGCAATTCACAACATTGTCATTTCAGGGCGCTTTACAGGCAAAGGAAAGACAAAGCATGGGGCTATCAAGGATTCTATGACCTAAGACAGCATGGTATGCAGTCAGGCTCATGCTTGGTTCGGGGTCATGTAGTCCCCAGCCATGCATAGTCCCCCGGGTCCCACTCCACATCCATATTACATAGCAATAACCCAAGGTCAGAGAGTGGGTAAGGATCCATAAGCCGGCTGCAGTGGCGGGGAGACGTCCTTGTCACTGCCCCACCACCATGAGATGCTCTGGGATTAATTGGGTAAAACCAGGGCTTAATTTGTGGCGGATCAAGCCGGATCCCGATCCGGTACCTCCGCGGATGGATCCGGAACCTGTCTCATCGGATCCGCCCCCCCCCCGCCCCTGTAAATAAATTTAATGAAGTGACGAACGTTTTACATTTAGAAATATCCTCATAATCCTCATTGAGGCTACACCAAAATATCTTAATTTAGATGCATTCTAAAGTGAATTTAGGCAACGTGAAACAGAAAATAGTACCGGCGGATCAACAGTGCGGAGAAAAACCAGGGGCCTTTGAAGCAAATTTTCTCTTATTGACGTTACTTTGGGGTTAACCTGGGATTTTCCGTCCTACGATGCTGGTTCACTTCTGATCGGGGTATATCACTTATGCTGGACGCCTAACTTGGTCCGGACCAGGTTAGGTTCTGGATAAGAGATCAGAAAGTGCCATCCTTCTGAAGTCCGTTAAATTCCACCAGGTTTGCATCTCAAATAATAAGGATAATAATAATTCTCACATGAAATGACAGAAACAGGATTTTATAGAACAACAAATTCTCGCGCTGTCACAGAATTAATATTCCTCCAACAT